>JBBPBX010099256.1:0-12557 GCA_038048925.1 Garcialebias charrua | reverse complement strand
GGGTGCCTCTGCTACTGGAAAATCAGGAAGACTTCCGCGGCGATCAAAGCGCTGTCAAAGCTTCCTGCTCAGAACGACTCTTTGATCTGAGCTGTGACCTCAATGAACCAGCTGCTGTATGAGCTTAATCGCGCAGTGGGAGCGGCCGTTGAGGACTGCAGACCTGCGGTGTGGTTTGGGACTCGTTTGCAGCCGAGCGGATTACACCGGGGGGGGGGATGTGGACCCATAGCTCTGGTCGGATGAAACCTACACGTAATTTGGAGGAATTGGATTTCAGACAGCACCTGGACTCAAGGCTATGGTAAAAGTTCACCGAAGCCCGCCCTGAAGAATAAATAAATCAACTAATCTAATCGGGACACCCCAAGCAACCTTGAACAAGGCTGACTGCAAATTTCTCCTGAAGTCTGAGCAACTGGAAAGAACCACTGTCGCAACCCCCTTCATCAGCCAACAGCTTTCATGAATGATTTAAATTTAAATTTGAGGTTGTCACTTTCAAAACCTGTCAGAATGTTTCAGGGAGTTGCCCTCCACATTTTATGAGTGTTTTGCATGGTCATGAAGACCATTAAAAAATCATAAAGAAAAGCAACTGAAACATTTTTTCCTGACTATCAATAATTAATGTGTTCTTTTTTTCTTTCTTTTTTTTTTTCAATTTAATTTTTTTATTTGGAAAGGCAAATAACAGTTACATTTTACATTTTCGTTTAATACCTTAAGCCAATCCCGGGTTTTTATGGAAAGGAGAAAAAAAAAGAAAAAAAAATCCATACTAGGGGAGCAAGCCAGAGGTGATATGGGGTCTGAATTGATCCTGAATATATAAAGGGGAAAGCACATTTCAGAGTATAGATATACCATGAACTCGTTCAGGGGTACAATATACAGTATGAACTTGATTACATGAGGTATGCATATTTAGTCCACATGGATTACTGATTTAACATAGTTTGTCCATTTAGACCAGATCCTGAAAAATTATTCCCTTTGACCTCGAACAGAAAAAGATAGTCTCTCCAGAGTGTAGATGTCCTGTACAATTTTAATCCAGTCCTCTACTTTAGGTGCTTCAGGCATTAACCAGTCTCTAGTGATTGTCTTTTTACTTGCTGCCAGAAGCATTAACAGCATTTTTTTGTCTTCTAGAGCCCAGCTGTTAAATACAATGTTTCCCAAGTACAAGGATTCGCAATTACATGAGATCCGTTCAGAGAAGACGTTATTTAGGTGGGGGCATACTTGCTCCCAACATTCTTTAATCACCGGACAACCCCAGAAGATGTGATAGTGATCTGCCCTGCTTGTACCACAGAGTCTCCAACAGGTGTCACCACTGCCCTGATGTTTTTTTCTGAGCTGGAGTCAAAAAGTATCTAATAGTGTTTTGCCAGCTGAACTGTCTCCATGTATTTGAGCTCGAGGTCATCCAATGTGATCTGTTGATCTGTTCCCAACCTTCAGTTGAGATAGTTAAATTTCCTTATTTTTTCCCACTTATTCCATATGTAGATGGTGTCACCTTGTTTACAGGATAGGATACCATTGTAAAGTTTAGAAACAAGTTTCTTGCATGAACCTGACTTCAACAAGGATATAAGCACATTAACAAGTCCTGGTTTGGCTGATTCCCAATTGTCACTTATATTTCCTGTAAGTATCTGAAGTCGTCCCTCTCCAACCCATTAGATCTCTGAAGCTCCTCGAAACTCTTAAACACCCCCTTATGTGTAAATGTATAATAAGTGGTTAATCCTTTTTGGATCCATCCTCTAAATCTTCCATCTAGTTTATTCGGTTTAAATGCAGAGTCAAATGCACACAATCTGAGTATTTTCACCTGGTTCCCCAATTTACAAATTTCAACCACGTTTCTCCATGAGTCCAGCATCGTGTGTAACATTGACCCCTGAGGTATATTCAGCCTCTCTTGTATGTCCTTGTCCATTATTACTGTTATTAAAGGTATTCCTTCTACTGTTGAGTCTTCTATATCTTTCCACTTCGCATCATAATTTGGAGAGCATAAACAGAACACTTGTCTTAACTGAGCCACAAGGTAATAAACCTTTAGGTTGGGAAGAGCTAGTCCGCCTTTCTCTTTTTTTAACTGCAGCGTTTTATATCTCACCCTTAGTTTTTTCCCCTGCCAAATATATTGGGATAATAATCTCTCCCACTCTATGAAACATTTTTCTGGTATCTGGATAGGTAAACATTGAAATAAATATAGGAAACGTGGGAGAATGTTCATTCTGACAGACTACTCTGGAATATAAGTTTGAGAAAGGGATCAGGTTCCATCTCTGTATGTCTGATTTCAGATTTGAGATTAGAGGCCCGTAATTTTGTTTGTTTGTTTGTTTGTTTGTTTATTCATTCATTTCTATTAAAACAAGACATATTCAAAACAATAAAATAACTATAAAATGAAAGGCAGCAGAAGAAGAATAAATTCTTATCGTTTCTGCCCCTTCATAACTATATCAAATCAAAACAATCAATTCAAAAAATACATAATACAACAAACCACAAAATTATCAACATTTTTCAGTATAATTTCTTAATATCAGCAAAACTTATATATATCTCGTCAGCAAAACATTCTTTATCTTTTTCTTGAATACAACTAATGATTTCTCATGTTTTACATCATCATCCAAACTATTCCATAAACTAATTCCCTTCATTAACGTAGACCTACCCTTTAAACTTGTTCTATACCTCTTCTTTACACAAATATCTGTTCCCTTTAAATTATAACAACTATTCCTTTTAACAAAATTCACTTGTATATTTGACGGTAAATTTTGATTCTGAGCCCTGCATCAGCAATAGAACATTGTAATCCACCAAATCAAAAAACTTTTCAGTTGATAAAACAAAATACTTGAAGGATGACGATAATGCTTTCTTGAGATCACTCTTATTACTCTTTTTTGTAAAATAAAAATAGGCTTGGTTGCTGTTTTACAAGCTGTACCCCAGATACCAACACAATAAATCAAATGTGGCACATAAATCGTATTGTACAGCAAACACGATGCCTTGTCAGTCAAAAATTCCCGTACTTTATACAGCACTGCCATAGATTTAGAGATTTTAGTTCTTACAATAATAATAATAATGAATTCAATTTATAACGCACTTTTCATTAGTGAAAATCTCAAAGTGCTACACACATTGAATGCTACACACATTCACACACCGGTAGCGGCAGACTACCATGCAAGGTGCTTTCCAGTCCTACCGGGAGCAACTCGGGGTTAAGTGTCTTGCCCAAGGACACAGCGACACATGGTGTGGGGAACAGGGATTTGAACTGCCAACCTTCCGATCGGGGGACGACTGCCATTACCACTACGCCACGGCCGCCCCTTACAACATTAATATGTTTTTTCCATGTCAATTTATAATCAATAATCACTCCCAAGAACTTTACTTCACTCACTCTACGTATCTCCACATCATCAATTTTGAAAAGAAAATCTACAGTTGGCTTTTTTTTTGCTAAATAATTTCATATACATGTACAGTAGTTAGTTTTTTCCAATGTTCAATGATAATTTATTTAATTTAAACCAAGTTTGAATTTTTGCAAACTCTATACTCATTAATTTGAACTTGTGATTCAGGTCTTTACCATAACAAAGGAAAGTAGTATTGTCTGCAAATAAAACACACTTGAGGATACTAGACACCTTAACTAAATCGTTTACATACAATACGAACAGCTTAGGCCCAATAACAACCCTGCGGTACTCCACATGACACATTGCATAGATGAGATCTAATATCTTCGATCTGTACAAACTGTTTTCTATCTTTTAAGTAACTAGATATCCACTGGCTTGACCTCTAATACCATATTGTTTCAATTTTTCAATCAAAATAGTATGATCAATGGTGTCAAAAGCCTTTTTTAAATCAACAAATAGACTAACACAATATTTCTTATCTAAAAAAGCTAAGTCTGGTCCTATGGACATACAAAAAAAAAAAAAAAAAACAAAGAAAAAAAACTGTAGAAACGTTTCGTCTTTCGTCCGAAAGACTTCCTCAGTCTGAGAAGCTGTATTCAGCTCAGTCTTATAAATAGCACCCTCTCACAGTGGATCAACCAGTTGGCTGATGACAGCCTGAAACCAGCTGCTCACATGATCAAGGAGGACCATCAGCCTGACGATGGATCGTTAGCACCCTGATGGTTGTTTGCTATTCACAGAGGGCTGAGTGATACTAGCAATAACAGCATTGTAAGAGGGGGACAGTTGAACCCGGAGGCCTCCACCTCTGTTTAATGATGGACGGTTTCTTTTCACAAAGATGGCCTCCTTTACTCCTCTCTCAAACCATCGTTCCTCTCTATCAAGGATGTGAACATCTTCATCCCTGAAAGAGTGACCGCTGGCCTGGAGATGAGTGTAGACCGCAGAGTCCTGACCTGATGATGTTGATCTTCTGTGCTGGGCCATCCTTTTGGCCAGTGGCTGTTTAGTTTCCCCGATGTAAGACTGATCACAGCCCTCCTGACACTGAACAGCATACACAATATTACTCTGTTTGTGCCGGGGGACTGGATCTTTGGGATGAACCAGTCTTTGCCGTAATGTATTTTGGGGTTTAAAAGCCACTGGGACGTTGTGTTTAGAAAATAAACGTCTCAATGTCTCTGAAACTCCCGCAACATACGGAATGACCACTGGTCTGGGTCTGGGTTCCTTCTTTTCACCTGATGGCTGGCTAGAGTCCTGTTTGGGTTTCTTCTCTGCTTTCAGGAAGGCCCAGTTAGGATATCCACATTTCTCTTGACGCCCTTTATCCAATAGGCGGAGCTAAAGGGCTACGCTATACGAGGTAGAACGTTGGTTACGTATTGTAACCCCAGATTCTACGAGTATAGCGGAGCCCTTTAGCTTCTTGGGCCCCACTGTATCCTGAATGGCTGAATGATTGGCTATTTGGGAGGACGTAACCCCAGTGTCGATGGGTAAAATAGACACAAGGGGTGGGCCCATCCGGTAGGTGGGCGTGGACTAAAAGGTTTTCAGTAGGGCGCTAACGCGCGGGAGAGATATCCAATAGGCGGAGCTAAAGGGCTCCGCTATATTCGTAGAATCTGGGATTACAATACGTAACCAACGTTTTAGCTCGTTAGCTTAACATTAGCTTAACTTTAGCTTAGCTTTAGCTACAGCAGGTTTTGTTAATTCAAGTGAACAAAGCTAAAACATTAACAAATAAAATAACAAAACAGAACCGGTTACCTTCAACTTCTGAATGTCCAGTCGTCCAGACCAGATGACGTCTAATAAAAAGCAAGTTTAGTACAGCCAGTTGAGCTCTGAGTCTGACAGAATAGCTGCTACACTTGAAGAAGCGCAGTGAAGCAAGAGTGGCATTGATTGGTTGGGACATGATCACGTTCTACTTCCCCCAATCCAATCATAATGCTTGGGTTATGAAGCTATGGCAGAAAGCAAACAACTTCACAAGGACCTACTGAAAATGAATGTTTCACCTCATGCCTGCAGCAACGCAGAATAAAATTGAATACAGTGATGATGATGATGATGATGATGATGATGATGATGATGATGATATAATAATATAATGATATTCTTCAATAAATAATAATGTAATTAAATTTGTTTTAAAAAAGGATTGAGGAAATGCGTTAAATTTTATTTTAAAAAACAACATTCTTAATAAATGAATTGTATAACTGCTAATTTATAGTCATAAAAGATTAACTGTGAACCGGTCGACCTCCAAGTCTGACGTTCATATCAACTTAAAAATGTGGTCATGGTTAGATGTCCAAACTCCAGCAACATATAATGATCATGTAAATTCAATTAAGCAAATGTGTTTTGTGAAAAACTTATTCTGCAACAATAAATTTGTGAATGTCACCTTAATTTGCTCTTGGATTAAAATAATGTATTAGTACTTTGCAGCATAAAAAAGTAAAGAATAACAAAAACAAAAGTATAAGTTTAAACTTTTGAATTAACATACAAGTCTTATTGTACTTGGTCTTAGACTTCTTTTATACCTTTGAGTATAAGCCAACTTCAAGTACACAGCCTTATTTTAAAGTATAAAATGAGTATACTCTTAGTACACTTAAAGGTGGGGTATGTAACATTGTAATGTAGTCTGTAACTTTTCAAACAATATATTTTTAACATATTTCTTCACTCTGTCACTATCTATTGACAGACTGATGTTAGACAAAGTAATCTCTGAAAAAAACTATAGTCCCCTTGCTTCTCTATCAGCATTTATAAAAACACTGAAAACACAAGAGTGACCCGGACAATGACCAGCCAATAAAAACAGAGTTGTTTGTCACGCCCCAACCCACGCCCCCACCTGTCCCAGCCGCAGCGCCGCGGCTCGTTCTCATTCAAAGGATTGCAAAGCGATGCAGGACTGTTTTGTATGTGACACAAAATGTATTAAATATCCCTTCTTTATCCCAGAGCTGGACTTTTATTTAGTTTTTTTGCCAAAAGTCAAGTGATCGCTTCATCCTTCACTGACAGGAATGAGGAAATGGATTTGTCACGACTCACGAGCGAATTAAAACATGTCCAACGTTGCTTCGTGAACCTCTGCTGATTTCTTCTGGTTTTTGTGTTGTTGGATGAGTGATTCATGGTTTTATTATATTTTTTAAACAGTTATATTATCATATAAACACAGAACTTCGCAGCGCAGAGACAGGACATGTACTGGGGGCGGAGCATTCCAGACATTCCAGACCAGCGCTGACAGACATGATGAAATCACGAGCGAATTAAATCATGTCCAAACGTTGCTTCGTGAACCTCTGATGATTTCTGCTGGATTTTGTGTTGTAGGACTAGCGCTCCATGGTTTTATTTTATTTTATTAGAAGGTTTTATTAACATAAACACAGAATATCGCAGCGGCTCTGAGCAGACAGCAGCAGGGGCGGAGCAGATCCCAAGTTCAGCAGAGCACGGACTGTGCCATATATGGCTCTGAGGGGAGGGAGCAGAATGCTTTTCTGCGCTGAAAATATTTTAGAGTGTTCAAAAATCGCATACCATACCTTTAAATAAACTTATTTTTTAGTATATCTCAGATAAGTACGATATACTTCAAGTCACAGCCTTATTTTAAAGTATAAAATAAGTATACTCTTAGTACACTTAAATAAACTTATTTTTAGTATATCTCAGAGAAGTACTTAAAAGTATACTTCAAGTCAGATAAGTACCTAAAAGTATACTTGAAGTATACTTTAACATGCTACTTTTTGCTAAGGAAAGGAGATGCATGTTAAGACAGTTTGAGAGTATTAAGGAACAGTTTAACATTATAGACACACTACAAAGGAATTTAAGAAGCAAACATATTTAACAGACTTTGACTTTTACGGTAGAAAACACATGGGTAGATTAGTAAAATAACCATTTCGGACCACACTCCATACCAGTAGGTGGCGGTAATGCACACCTTCAGTTTCTTGCCAACCGCCATTAAATAACAACATGAAGAAGAAGAACCATTATGTGGTGGTGTTCAACATGGCGTCGCGGAGGAAGCGTTCAAGAGTTTGGCTTCACTTCACGAAAAAAGACGAGACCAGGGCTACTTGTAACGCATGCAACGCGTCCATTACGATAAAGGGAGGAAATACTTCGAACATGCAGAAGCATTTGGCCACTCAGCATGCAGTTAGTTTGAAGAAAAGTACCGTTTTTAACACGCTGCTTGGAGGAGAAGGAAGTGGAGATAAAGCGTCCACCTCCGTTGTAAATGTTACAGCAGGTAACGTTCAATTCTTTCACTTGTTACCTTTTAGCTATACTGCTTCCACTGTATTTTATAAATAATCTCCCTCTCCTGTAATAACATTTAGTTGACGAGGATTGCCGGAGTCTGGCTGGCTCAGAGGCTAGTCTCCTTTCATGGAAGCAGGGAGAATGACCGATGCAAGAATAAACGAATGTCATCAATCTGTGACCAGATTTGTGGTGAAAGGTTTGCATAACTACCGTATTTTCTGGACTATAAGTCGCACCTTTTTGCCTAATTTGCATGCCCTGCGGCCAGTGATGGCATAGTTACATAGAAAAAGTAACTTAGTTAAGTTACTGATTAGTCCTTGGGAAAAGTAACTTAGTTAAGTTACTAATTAGTCCTTGGGAAAGGTAAC
The DNA here is from genome assembly GCA_038048925.1 of Garcialebias charrua. Taxonomy (NCBI): domain Eukaryota; kingdom Metazoa; phylum Chordata; class Actinopteri; order Cyprinodontiformes; family Rivulidae; genus Garcialebias; species Garcialebias charrua. The sequence goes on along the minus strand of JBBPBX010099256.1, from coordinate 4,357 downwards.
TTAGTTAAGTTACTGATTAGTCCTTGGGAAAAGTAACTTAGTTAAGAAAGTTAATTCTCAATAGTCCAGGTATCAAATCCGCTCATTCTCAATCAGTTCATCTGGACAGTTTCTTTTTAGCAGAAACGTTTCACCCTCACTCCAGAGGGCTTCCTCAGTCAGAGTAGTCCAAAGCACACTGAAGTTAACCCACCAAGTAAGCAACTTATGTGGACCAACCAGTTTGCTGTAGCCAAGATGGTTTCTGGGGGCGTGTCCCTCGTCGACTCCTCCCAGGCAGGCAGACATGTCCAAAGTGGTTCAAGACAAGAAAGTTAATTCTCAATAGTCCAGGTATCAAATCCGCTCATTCTCAATCAGTTCATCTGGACAGTTTCTTTTTAGCAGAAACGTTTCACCCTCACTCCAGAGGGCTTCCTCAGTCAGAGTAGTCCAAAGCACACTGAAGTTAACCCACCAAGTAAGCAACTTATGTGGACCAACCAGTTTGCTGTAGCCAAGATGGTTTCTGGGGGTGTCCCTCGTCGACTCCTCCCAGGCAGGCAGACATGTCCAAAGTGGTTCAAGACAAGAAAGTTAATTCTCAATAGTCCAGGTATCAAATCCGCTCATTCTCAATCAGTTCATCTGGACAGTTTCTTTTTAGCAGAAACGTTTCACCCTCACTCCAGAGGGCTTCCTCAGTCAGAGTAGTCCAAAGCACACTGAAGTTAACCCACCAAGTAAGCAACTTATGTGGACCAACCAGTTTGCTGTAGCCAAGATGGTTTCTGGGGGCGTGTCCCTCGTCGACTCCTCCCAGGCAGGCAGACATGTCCAAAGTGGTTCAAGACAAGAAAGTTAATTCTCAATAGTCCAGGTATCAAATCCGCTCATTCTCAATCAGTTCATCTGGACAGTTTCTTTTTAGCAGAAACGTTTCACCCTCACTCCAGAGGGCTTCCTCAGTCAGAGTAGTCCAAAGCACACTGAAGTTAACCCACCAAGTAAGCAACTTATGTGGACCAACCAGTTTGCTGTAGCCAAGATGGTTTCTGGGGGCGTGTCCCTCGTCGACTCCTCCCAGGCAGGCAGACATGTCCAAAGTGGTTCAAGACAAGAAAGTTAATTCTCAATAGTCCAGGTATCAAATCCGCTCATTCTCAATCAGTTCATCTGGACAGTTTCTTTTTAGCAGAAACGTTTCACCCTCACTCCAGAGGGCTTTGACTTTATTAAACAGAAATACTTGTTTTTATAAAACAAAATAGTCTGAGTTCATTAAACATAAATACTTTTGATAAAAAAATAAGGTATTTCTTGATTTCAATATCATAAATGAAGGTTGAATGAATAAAGAAATACTTGCTTTATATAAAAAATAGTGTCTTTACTTCACTAAACAAATAATATGTTTACAAAAAGACTTGTAAAATGTTTATTTTGAAAATGTTTCAAGTGATCAATACGTTTGTATAGGCCAACTCTTTCAGGGATGAAGATGTTCACATCCTTGATAGAGAGGAACGATGGTTTGAGAGAGGAGTAAAGGAGGCCATCTTTGTGAAAAGAAACTGTCCATCATTAAACAGAGGTGGAGGCCTCCGGGTTCAACTGTCCCCCTCTTACAATGCTGTTGTTGCTAGTATCACTCAGCCCTCTGTGAATAGCAAACAACCATCAGGGTGCTAATGATCCATTGTTAGGCTGATGGTCCTCCTTGCTCATGTGAGCAGCTGGTTTCAGCTGTCATCAACAAACTGGTTGATCCACTGTGAGTCAAGTCAAGTCTATTTTATTTATATAGCACAGTTAAAACAGATAAACTGTTATCAAGGTGCTTCACACACACAACACAAAAGAGGTTTAAAAATGTACAGAACAGTATCACACACCAATGGTAAAAATTATGATATTAACAGCGGTAAAAGTATAATAAAAATGTATAAGAACAATATTAAAATGAAAACACAGTAAAAAAAAATATATACACTACGTCAGCTCACACAGTTTGAAATAATAGAGAAAAGATGATTTTTTTAGCAGGGATTTGAACATGTGAAGGGAGGAGGCCTGTCTAATGTTGGGGGGCAGGTTGTTCCACAGTTTCCACAGTGAGAGGGTGATATTTATAAGACTGAGCTGAATACAGCACCTCAGACTGAGGAAGTCTTTCTGATGAAAGATGAAACGTTTCTACAATTTTTTTGTTTTGTTTTTTGAATGTCCAGAGGCCCAGACTTGCCTGCACATCAACAACATTTCAGACATAGATTCAGAGATTTAAAAACTCCTACAATTTGTGTTATTGATCTGGACTGATTTAAATTACCTGATAAAAGTTGCAGCTGCTGTGATCGGTGTATACAAACTGTTTTTCTTCATTCACGTTCGGATGATGTCGTTAGTCCGTTCAAGTGACGTGTTGCTGCTGCAGATCCAGTCTTGTGAAACAGCGTCCATGCACAGCTTTGAATTTGCGCTGGTCTTTTAACAAGAAAACAGGAGACGGCAACGACATGCTAATGCTAACGCGTACTGCAAGATGCCGTGCTGAAACTCAGGTCGCATAGAGCAGACGTCACGTCACTCCTTGATTCTTTTTTTTATCACTCGTCGTCCTCTCAGCTGCAGGTAGGAGGAACTTCTCCTCAGCTCCGTGTGAGCACCTCAGTCCAGTTTCTGTCAGGCACGCTGGTGTCAGGTTTCACAGCCACCGCAGCAGGTGACCCAATTTCCGCATAGAATCAAGTCTTTTTTTTAATCACTCCCCGAGACGCATTGAGGAAATAAAATAAAATTACAAAAAGTAACACAATAATTTGGAGAAAGTAACTTTAATCTTATTACTGGATTTTGAAAAGCAACGCATTAGATTACTCGTTACTGAAAAAAGTGGTTCGACAAGAGTTTCATTCATTCATTCATTCAACCTTTATTTATACAGGCTAGCCTCGTTGAGTCACGGGGACTCATTTACAAGAGGGACCTGTCTCACTCACACCAAACAACCATCCACTCTCACACTCACACCTAGGGTCAATTTAGAGTCACCAATCAGCCTAACAATCACATCAGTGACATCACTGCCTGCGGCTTAGCGAGAGGTGAGACTTGTTTATGGATTTCCCCCCATATTTTTAGACCAATTTTTGGCTCAGATTTGACCGTTTTTCCATTTTGGCAAAAATGGTGCAGTACCACTTTCGGTCGATAGGGGTGCAGTACCACCTTTGTCCTCTAGGGTACACCAACCATTCCCACCTCATGTGTCCGACGAGAGCCTCCTCTGGTCGGATTCATTGTGTCGCAGCCCGGCCTCCTGCTCTGGAGGTATGAACTAGCTACTACTTTTTTCAAACTTACAGAAAGTAATCACTAGATGTACATTTACAAAGTGTTAGTTGTAGGGGTGGGCGATATGGCTCAAAAATTATATCATGATATTTCAGATCATTATCACGATAACGATAAATTTCGTGATATAACAAAAAAAAAAAAGAAATCAAATTTATTTATTTGACAAAATTAATTTAACATGTTGCTTTGCAGTATTATAAAATTAAAAAAAAACAAGAAGGGTTAAAGGTCCACTGACATGATTTTTTTTACTATTCATAAAATTACTCAAAATATATATATTTTATCATTTAAATATGTTCCTTTATGCAAACAAAATGATAAATCACTTTAATTTTGCTTTAAAAGTGATTTTGAACTTCAAGCCGTGTTTAATCATGGGAAATCTGATTACACCCGAACGCACCATCTGTGATGTCACACCGGGCAGAGCTCTGGGCTTGTCACAGTGCGCAGGTATGAGCAGCTCGACATGAAGGTAAGTCTGATACAGCATCAGACCTAAATTAGATCCTGTTGTTTCTTGTTCCATCACCCAAACTATTTTCTGCTTCCCAAAATGAAGACAAATAACTCAAATCTTCACATAGATTGCTAAATTCGTCAGGTTTTAAATTGTCGGCTATTAAAGAGACCAGAGCCCTCTGCCCAGTGTTACGTCACAGATGGTGCGTTTGTGTGTAATTGTATTTCCCATGATTAAACACGGCTTGAAGTTCAAAATCACTTTTAAAGCAAAAAAAAGTGATTTAACATTTTGTTTGCAAAAATTAACATACAGTATTTAAATGATAAAATATATATATTTTGAGCAATTTTATGAAAATTAAAAAATCATGTCAGTGGGGCATTAATTTTACTGAAATTACTTTATTTAGTAAAGTATTCAGTCTCAAAGTATATAAAAAAATAATGCAAAGTGCAGGTGTAGTTTCCTAAAACATAACTAAATCACTCTCCAGAACATTCCACAATCCAACTCCCTGAATTGAGGTAGACCGTCCCTTCAAGCTGTGAT
>JBBPBX010099255.1:0-12557 GCA_038048925.1 Garcialebias charrua | reverse complement strand
ATCTCTCTGATTTGCTACAGCTGTATGTCCCACCACGTTCTCTGAGGTCAGAGGACCAGGTACTTTTAACAGTTCCAGGAACTCGTCTTAAGCGCAGAGGTGACAGGGCCTTCTCTGTAGCAGGACCAAGACTTTGGAATGAGTTACCTCTGCTCATCTGACAGGCCTCTTCCCTCTCGGTTTTCAAATCCTGTTTAAAGACCCATTACTATTCTGTTGCTTTCAACACCAGATGATCTGTGTTTGGACGTTATATTTATTATCTGCGACATGTTTATGTCTATATTCTGTGTTTTTTTACTTCATTTTGTATGTTACCTATGTGTTGCCTGGTGTTTGTTTGTTTGTTTGTACAACACTTTGGTTGGCCTTGTCGCTGTTTGAAGTGCTCTATAAATAAAAAGGTATGGTATGGTATATGCATTTGACGTCGAGGTGTTGAGATTTGTCCATGAGCATTTATTCAGATCGGCCACAGTTCTGATGTTACTTCAGCCGGCAGTTCTGACAAGCTTGCACAGAAAGATCTTGGGGGGTGGGGTGCGATAGATGAAGCTTTTATCCCTGGTTACCCATGACCCAGGAGAAATTTGATAGTCGGCCCATCTCCGAGGCCAACGGGGAGTCAGATTCAGGTATGCTTTGATTGTTGATTTTCTTCAGGCAGACAGATTTTTTTTTCTTCAGCGTTGAGTCCATCTGGACGTTCTGGTTCCAAACTGGCCTAATTGTGGGAATCCATTCCACTGATCAATGTTATGAGCCTCCTTCAAGGTTAATCCCACCGCGCTGACGAGTCCCAGAAGCCACAGGTGACCTGCGATTCTCATAAATCGCCTCACCTTACAGTTTAGCTTGTAAATCAGCTGATTTTAAGATCTTACAGCACAAACCAAACCTTCACACTGACTCGGAAGATTTGTCAGGGCCAAAACTGCTGCCAATGTCTTCAATAGTCGATAAAACAGAGCCTAGCAGATACCAAAAATGCTATTATAAATCAAATATTCATTTCATTTCATTTATTTATTTATTTAAGTTAGGACAATGCATATTAATCAACATAACAGCAGTTAGCATCAATGTAAATATGCCGGAGTTAGCACAATAGCTAATTTTCATCCGTTGTCCTAAGGCAGGTAAGAATAAGAAACGTCCCATAAAACAAAAGAGCAGAGAAAAATACAAACAACACCTATATAGCACATAACACAACATAAAATTACAATAAAAATATGATGCCATAAGAAAATAGACAGTAATCTACACATGAGTGCACTTCTGATTAGTTTTAAATATGTAAACATCTTCAGCGTCCTCCTGAGACAAGACTGAGACACATCAACTGACACACTCCACAAGGGATCCATGACGTTCCCCACATTATATGTCTCAGTTAGGCAAGCAGGTTCTCCAGGACCTTATCATTTTGTTGAAAAAAATCTTGTCGATAGCGTTGAACGTCCAGGACACCAGATCCATAATCTTAATTTACATTTCACAACACTTGCTCTTCTCAAGGGCAGAAGTCTCCTCTCGGTCTCCACTTTGTCTTGTCTGTGAAACTGTCTGAGAGCCTCTCTTCTACAAAATATTCCGAATCATAACTATGGACTTCAATTTGGTCAGTTGGTCCCTCAACACAACTGATAACATTTCTTCAAAGAGAAGACAAGCTGTAGGCGAGCTGATTTGCCCTGTTGGCATGCACACAGCTGGATATCTTATCGACTTGTAAGACTCAATGATGTGTCTATCTCTGCTGTCATCTGTGGATCTTAAGGACGCATATTTAATTGGATTTACAATAACTGGTTCCTGATTTTTGGATTCGGCTGGTTCCTGGTCTATCAACACATAAGGAAGACATCGGCAGCAAATCTGGACCTGGTCAGGCTGCCTGCCGTACATGATGGCTTGGTTCATGTCTCGAAAACCCAGACTTTTTGCTGAATGGATTTTCTCAGGCATGTTCCATTGGTATGGTCATTTTAATTTGGTCATTTTGGAAGCGAGTGGACCGAAACAGACTGAAGGTAGATGTCATTAAAGTTCTGCATTTCCCTAAAACAATTGTGTTTTTCTGAAATTCGGCTCACTGACTGGCCTTGACAGGCCATCTTATCTCTACACGCCTGAGAAGTTTTGTAAACCTGACGCTCTCACCCGTTCCAACCCTTCTGGTGAGAAATTCCATGGACTTTTCAGAGGAGCCAAGCTGAATAAACATTCTGTCATATTTTCAGGACTCGGGATTCCCCCTCCCGAGTGTGCACATATCTCTCCAGAGGGAACTACTGTATATGAACTGAGTGATTTTATCTGAACTCTGCAGTGCCTCTGCGGGCTGGCTGCTCACCGCCTTTGAGTTCCCCCCACCCCCCTCTGCGTAATGTCGGCGTCGTTATGTGCTTGTGTGCAAGATTTTTTGTCATTACCACATTTTTGACCTTCAAGCAGAGGTCAAAAATGTGTTAGGAATTTTTTTTGTCTCCAAACCCTGTGTCATTTTTCACCACTTTTATTGTCTGTCCAACAGATCTCACTTGTAAATGAGTCTTCGAGGCTCAATGTGACTTATCCAGTGATGGCATAGTTACATTGAAAAAGTAACTTAGTTAAGTTACTGATTAGTCCTTGGGAAAAGTAACTTAGTTAAGTTACTGATTACTTGATTTGGAAAGTAACTAAGTTAGATTACTAAGTTACTTTATTAGTTACTTTCAGCAGCTGCTGACAAGAACCCTCTGTCACAATACATACAAAATTTAAATGTATTAATAAAATAAAAATACTACTTCCGGCTCTTGGCGAAGCAGGTCGCTTCTCTTTCTGCTCCTCTCCTTACTAAAGTTTTCCACCTCCCTGCTTTGCATTTTGTCTTGTCTGCAACTCTTCAGTGCTCACTCGAAACAATTTGGAAAATGGATTTAATTGCGTGGGCTATCTCCTCTATTGATAAAATCTTTTCCACGAAGCGCTCCGGACCAAGAGAGCCGGCGTGCCCCCTCGACACGCATGCGGTGGGCTACATTATGGACTCGTGGGGAGAAAGAAAGTTAATGTGTCCGACCGTTCTTTCTGTCGAAGACGTGGAAGATCTGTGGATAATTGGAATTTTGGTAGCAGCTGCTCTGATTTTTGGCTTAGGCGGAGGTTTCTGCTACTGGAAGCTGAGGAAGACTACCGCGGCGATCAACGTGCTGGCGAAACTTCCTGCTCAACAAGATTCTTTGATCCGGGCTGTGACCTCAATGACCCAGCTGTTATTCGAGCTGACTCACACGTTGGGAACAGTGGTGGACAGCCGCGGACCTGCAGTGCGGTTTGGGACTTGTTTACAGCCGATCGGGTTATATCAGGGGGTAGATGGGGATTTGTAGCTCGGAACCTCACATGATTCGGCGATTTGGACCTAGACGGCTCCTGGACTTCAAGGCTGCAGTTAGAAGTACACTATGGCCTGCCTTGGAAAAATAAATAAAGCAACTAATCTAATCGGGACTCAAGCAACCTTGAAAAAAGGCTGACTGCAAACTTCTCCTGGAGTCTGAAGCTGTTGAAAAACTGTTGCTGCCCCCCCCCCCCAGAGGTCTCTGTGTGCATTCAGATGGAGCCGAGCTGAGATCATCTGCAGACTGTGCTTATCTGAAATTATTACAGACTTATCTCCCTGCTATGCCACCATGTAACATGTCTTTGTCTTTATCCGTGCTGAGCTGGTAGAGTTTTTTGATTTATCATAGAATGTCCTAAGACAAAATGTGATAGATTCTTTTTTGAATACCAATGATTATCCGACTGTATGTTCCTTTTTCCATATCTAATTGTTGACGGCATGATTTAATTATTGCTGCGGATTTCCGTGCGTACGTCCCTCTTAGGATGGTACGCGCGCCAATTGCAACACTTTGTACCTTGGTGCAAATATGCCAATAAAGATATATTCTATTCTATTCTATTCTTCTATTCTAAAATAATTACTAATAAAAAATATTCAAAAAACAAAATGGTCTTTCTTGACTTCATTAAACATAAATACTTGTTTTTATAAAACATAAAATTGTCTGAGTTCATTAAACATAAATACTTTTGATAAAATAAGGTAGTATTTCTTGATTTCAATATCATAAATGAAGGTTGAATGAATAAAGAAATACTTGCTTTATATAAAAAAGTGTCTTTCTTTACTTCACTAAACAAATAATATTTTTACAACAAAGACTTATAAAATGTTTATTTTGAAAATGTGTCAAGTGAACAATACGTTTGTATAGGCCAGCGGTCACTCTTTCAGGGATGAAGATGTTTACATCCTTGATAGAGAGGAACGATGGTTCGAGAGAGGAGTAAAGGAGGCCATCTTTGTGAAAAAAACATTTGTCATTAAACAGAGGTGGAGACCTCCGGGTTCAACTGTCCCCCTCTTATAGTGCTGTTATTGCTAGTATCACTCAGCCCTCTTTGAATAGCAAACAACCATCAGGGTGCTAACGATCCATTGTTAGGCTGATGGTCCTCCTTGATCATGTGAGCAGCTGATTTCGGCTGTCATCGGCAAACTGGTTGATCCACTGTGAGAGGGTGCTATTTATAAGACTGAGCTGAATACAGCTCCTCAGACTGAGGAAGTCTTTCTGATGAAAGACGAAACGTTTCTACAATTTTTTTGTTTTGTTTTTTGAATGTCCAGAGGACCAGACTTAGCTTATTTAGATTTTTCTACCTGGATTATTGAGCATGCATCAGGGTATATCATCACAGACTTCTTAGCTGCAAGTGGATGTCCTTAGTTTTTTCATAAAGTGATGAAGTGTTGACGTGATGGATGTGATGAAGACGTCGTAGCGACGCTCAGTAACTTGAAAGCCTGCACATCAGACGTAGATGCAGAGCTTTAAAAACTCCTACAGTTTGTGTTATTGATCTGGACTGATCTGAATTATCTGATAAAAGTTTGCTGCTGCTGTTAGCGGTGTTTGCAAGCTGCTTTTATGCGTTCACGTTCGGATGATGTCGTTAAGTCCGTTCAAGTAGACGTGTTGCTGTTGCAGATCCAGTCTTGTGAAACAACGTCCATGCACAGCTTTGAATTTGCGCTCGTCTTTTAACTAGAAAGCAGAAAACTCAGGTCGCATAGATCAGACGTCACATCACGGTCATTTTTTTAACTACTCGTCCTCTTCAGCTCAGCTCCAAGTAGGAGGACCTTCTCCTCAGCTCCGTGTGAGCGCCTCCAGTTGTGTTTACTTTCTGTCACGCACGCGCGCCTGGTGTTAGGTTTCACACTCACAGCCGGTGACCGAATTTCCGCATAGACTCTAGTCTTTTTTTTAAATCACTCCCCGAGACGCATTGAGGAAATAAAATAAAATTACAGTACTACAGAAAATTACAAAAAAGTAACGCACGATAATTTGAATAAGGAACTTTAATCTGATTACTGGAATTTGAAATAGCAACGCGTTAGATTACCCGTTAATGAAAAAAGTGGTCCGACAAGAGTAACGCGTTACTTTGTAACGCGTTAATGACATCATTGGACTTATCTGTTTAAATAAAGGTTGAATGATAATTTGTGAGATGTGTACCAGGTGCTTCTGTAGGTTTTGATATGTATTTGTAGGTCTTGGTAAACATTACAGTCAGTGCAGATTTCCAACACTTGGACAGAACACTCGTACAAAAGTTTAGGAGGTCATGAAACATCTGGTAAAGCTTCTTATAAAAACATTGTCATTAATCTCAATTGTGCAAACTCATGTTCTGACTGGAAGAACTGTTTATGTTTATGCGAACCTCCCATTACTGCAAAACTTTAATCCCTTGACAGGAAACAGACCCTCCTTGACTGTTTGTGTACTTTCTAAATTAAACTGTGTACGTTCAACTTTCCTTCCCTTGCCGTGAATTAAACTCCTCTATGGATGTCATATTAGGGTATAAAAGAAATGTAACCCCAAAGTTGACATGGGATTCGGTATGGACTGTCAGTTGTAATGTTCTATCTTAACTTATTAAAAAGATCCCTCCTGCTGGCAAGAAGAAGGTTTCCTCATCTCAATTAATTAATATGAAGGCATAATGCTTCAACAATTGGTGGCTCCGTACGGTCGGCCGTCTGGTCCGGTTGTCTTTTCTGCTGGCTGAGTTTGGAAGAAATTTTGGACCCTTTTGGTAAATATGTGTAAATGGTAAATGTAAATGTGTAAATGGTAAATATGGTAAATAGGGATCAGACAAAGTGCAGCCCAGAAACCCCTATGATGAGTACAATTAATGGACTGTTTTCCCTCGCCCGGACGCGGGTCACCGGGGCCCCACTCTGGAGCCAGGCCCGGAGGTGGGGCACGCTGGCGAGCGCCTGGTGGCCGGGCTTTTACCCATGGAGCCCGGCCGGGCACAGCCCGAAGAGGAGACGTGGGTCCCCCTTCCCATGGGCTCACCACCTGTGGGAGGGGCCAAAGGGGTCGGGTGCAATGTGAGATGGGTGGTGGCCGAGGGCGGGGACCCTGGCGGTCTGATCCTCGGCTACAGAAGCTGGCCATTGGGACATGGAATGTCACCTCTCTGGTGGGGAAGGAGCCTGAGCTAGTGTGTGAGGTTGAGAGGTTCCGACTAGAAATAGTCGGACTCACCTCAACGCATGGCTCTGGCTCTGGAACCAGTTTCCTTGAGAGGGGTTGGACACTCTTCCACTCTGGAGTTGCCCCTGGTGAGAGGCGCCGAGCAGGAGTGGGCATACTGGTTGCCCCCCATCTTGGTGCCTGTACGTTGGGGTTCACCCCGGTGAACGAGAGGGTAGCCTCCCTTCGCCTACGTGTGGGGGGACGGGCTCTGACTGTTGTTTGTGCCTATGCACCAAACGGCAGCTCAGACTACCCACCCTTTTTGGAGTCCTTGGAGGGGGTATTGGAGAGTGCGCCTCCTGGGGACTCCCTTGTTCTACTGGGGGACTTCAACGCTCACGTGGGCAATGACAGTGAGACCTGGAGGGGTGTGGTTGGGAGGAACGGCCCCCCTGATCTGAACCAGAGTGGTGTTCTGTTATTGGACTTCTGTGCTCGTCATGGATTGTCCATAACGAACACCATGTTTAAGCATAAGGGTGTCCATATGTGCTCTTGGCACCAGGACACCCTAGGTCGCAGTTCGATGATCGACTTTGTTGTCGTCTCATCTGATCTGCGGCCGCATGTCTTGGACACTCGGGTGAGGAGAGGGGCGGAGCTGTCTACTGACCACTACCTGGTGGTGAGTTTGCTCCGATGGTGGGGGAGGATGCCGGTCAGACCTGGCAGACCCAAACGTATCGTGAGGGTCTGCTGGGAACGTCTGGCAGAGTCTCCCGTAAGACGGAGCTTTAACTCCCACCTCCGGGAGAGCTTTGAACACGTTCCGAGGGAGGCGGGGGACATGGAGTCCGAGTGGGCCGTGTTCCGCGCCTCTATTGTCGAGGCAGCTTATCGGAGCTGTGGCCGCAAGGTTGTTGGTGCCTGTCGAGGTGGCAACCCTCGAACCCGGTGGTGGACACCGGCAGTGAGGGATGCTGTCAGGCTGAAGAAGGAGTCCTATTGGGCCTTTTTGGCTTGTGGGACCCCGGAAGCAGCTGATAGGTACCGGCAGTCCAAGCGGCATGCGGCTCGGGTGGTTGCTGAGGCAAAAACTCGGGCGTGGGAGGAGTTCGGAGAGGCCATGGAGAATGACTTCCGTACGGCTTCGAGGCGATTCTGGTCCACCATCCGGCGTCTCAGGGGGGGAAAGAGGTACGAGACCAACACCATTTATGGTGGAGGTGGCGTGCTGCTGACCTCAACTCGGGATGTTGTGAGTCGGTGGGCGGAATACTTCGAAGACCTCCTCAATCCTACTGGCACGTCTTCCACTGAGGAAGCAGAGCCTGGGGACTTTGGGTCGGGTTCTCCGATCTCTGGTGCTGAGGTCGCCGAGGTGGTTAAAAAGCTCCGCGGTGGCAAGGCTCCGGGGGTGGATGAGATTCGCCCGGAGTTCCTTAGGGCTCTGGATGTTGTAGGGTTGTGTTGGCTTACGCGACTCTGCAATATCGCGTGGACATCGGGGGCAGTTCCCTTGGATTGGCAGACTGGGGTGGTGGTTCCCCTATTTAAAAAGGGGGACCGTAGGGTGTGTTCCAACTATAGGGGGATCACACTCTTAAGCCTCCCTGGTAAGGTCTANACGTTTGCAGAAAACGTTCACTGAACGTCCAAATGAAACTCCATAAAACGTTCAGAGAACGTCCCCTGAATGTTCAGAAACTGTCCCCCGAACGTTCAGAGAACGTCCCCTGAATGTTCAGAAACTGTCCCCTGAACGTTCAGACAACGTCCTCTGAACGTTGTCATCAACGTCCTCTGAACGTTTGCAGAAAACGTTCACTGAACGTCCAAATGAAACTCCATAAAACGTTCAGAGAACGTCCCCTGAATGTTCAGAAACTGTCCCCCGAACGTTCAGACAACGTCCCCTGAATGTTCAGAAACTGTCCCCCGAACGTTCAGACAACGTCCCCTGAATGTTCAGAAACTGTCCCCTGAACGTTCAGAAACTGTCCCTTCAACGTTCAGACAACACAAACTTTTCAAGTTCCCAATCCACAGTTTTAAATTGAGATTTATTAGTGGAATCATGATGATATGTAGTTGTGCAAATAACTCTTGGCTATGAATTAATTCTACAGTACTAACATTAAAAATAACAGAGTCGAAAGTTATGATAAAAGAATCAGTTTATTACACATAAAGGCATCAGTATCATAATATAAAACAAATCCGTATATGAATAAAAAAATGCATAACTGGCATCAGTTGTAACAAAATAGGTACAAAAATAGGTACAAAAAGAATCTGTACATGGCATGCTATGCATATGAAAAATATAATGCATCTACTTCAAAACTGCGTTGAGGCAAACAAAGCTAGGAACCAAAAAAGGCGTTCAATACAGGATCAACTGGACTTTATTTGTTTCAGAAAACGTTTCGACTTCTGTCCAGAAGTCTTTTTCAATTCTGAATGGAAGCTGTGAGAACGAGAAGTTTTATAGGTTTTCTGCAACAAATAAAGTCCAGTTGATCCTGTATTGAACGCCTTTTTTGATTTCATCATGTCCTGGACGACTGAGAATTTTCACCAGCACAAAGCTAGGAACCACATTTGACCATCCATTGTACAGCAGGAAACATGGTGGAAACCGTTGGTTTAAGGTTTACAAATCACTCCTTACATTTTTACTTTATCCTCTTTAACATAAATTAAAGGATTAACAGAACAACATAACATATAAAATGGAAAAGTCCACCTTTGGTACCTTTAAAAAAAACAAAAGCTTTAGAATTACATTGGAGGGAGCTTATCAACTGGTGGCAAAACAAAATGTACCAGTACACAAACAAATCTAAATGTACACAGCTCACATAGCTTTGGTCTGTACTTAACATTAATTTGTTTTTGTTTTTTATTAACATGCCTTCATTTTTCTTTTGGATTTATAGCTGCAACACTGGCAGTAACACGAGAAATATGAAAGCTATATAAAATTACAGTCCCACCACAAATATGTTTAAAAAGTGTGCTGGTCATAATATTTTAAATAAGTTGATTTATTTCAGTAATTCCATTCAAAAAGTGAAACTTTCATTAAACTGATTTCAAGTTTATTTCTTTTAATGCTGATAATTAAAACCAACAACTAATGACAACCCTAAATTTAGTACCTCAGAAAATTAGACTATTACTTGAGATTAATTAAAAAAAATGTTTATAAATGTTGGCCAACTGAGAACTATGAACATGAAATGTACAATATGTACATCTTTGAATACTTAGTTGGGGGTCCTTTTGCAAGGACCATGGTACCATGTTCATACTTTTCAGTTGGCCAACATCTATAAAAATCCTTTTTTAAATTTTTTATCTCAAGTAATGTAATTTTCTGTTACCGGTAATGAATTTGGGCTTTTCATTAGTTGTCAGTTATAATCATCAACATTAACACTAGGAATACCAGAATATTCAGATGAGTACTACACTTACCAGAGACTGTAAAATGACAGATTGAGGGATTTGCATTCAATTAGGTTTGTGTGACCCCCTGGGGCTGAAGTCTTTTGTGTGCTCAAAACATCCCCCCAGTAGCCAAAACAAAACATCTCCCCATATTCCAACAACAACATTCCTTCTGCAGGTTCAAAGTGCAGCTTTTTACAACACAGACCAAACTTTTGGAGATGTTGATGACTCTTTGCAAATGTCAACGCTAGAAACTTCAGTTTATTTTATAGATATACGTTTTATACTTTTTATACTACTATGCAAAAACTCAGGACAGTATTACACTTTTATTATTTCATTTTATGCTTATGTTCATTGGGTGTTTGGTGTTTTAGGGGTGTTTGGTGTTTCAGTGTTGGTGTAAATTTTCATACTTTTATACTACAGGTAGTCCCCGATTTACGAGCGAGATCCGTTACAACGAGGCGCTCGTAAACCGGAAATCTCGTAATTTGGAACGGTTGCCATGTCTCTCGTAAGTCCGAAATTTCGCTCGTAAATTGGAACGGTTTCGCTAGCGCGACTACAAACACTCTATTTTCATCAAAAAACTGCTTATGAGTGCATAAAAATGATCGGAAACGTGTGTCCATATGTTTATCTAACTAACTGTGGTGAAAAAACACATGAAAACTCAGTATTTTTTGCGTTTTTTCCAAAAATTCGCCAGCTCGTAAGTCTGGAACCTCGTAGATCAGAGCGCTCGTAATTCGGGGACTACCTGTATTATGAAAAAACTCAGGACAGTGTTACACTTTTTTACTATTTTATGCTTATGTTTATTAAATGTTTTAGTGTTTAGTGTTTAGATGGTTACTGTTGCACCGAGGGACTGAGAGAAACGCAATTTCGGTCCTGTGTATGTCCTGTACATATTGCAGTTCTGACAATAAAGTTGACTTTGACTGCCTCTAAGCGAGCAGGTCCCCGGTTCAAATCCTGGTCCGGGGGCCTTTCTGGGTGGAGTTTGCATGTTCTCTCCGTGCATGCGTGGGTTTTCTCCGGGTGCTCCGGTTTCCTCCCACAGTCCAAAAACATGCATGTTAGGCTGATTGTTAACTCTAAATTGACCCTAGGTGTGAGTGAGACAGGTCCCTCTTGTAAATGAGTCCCCGTGGCTCAACGAGTCCAGCCTGTATAAATAAAGGTTGAATGAATGAATGAACAAACTGATATGGAGAGAACACAAATTCTGTAAGAATAAAAATACTAAATCTATTACAGTACTGTACAAAGTCAGAGACCCATTGAATGATAAAGCTCTGTATTTGTTGTATAACACAATCATTTTTCCACACTCAAAAGTATGAATGTTTACATGAAAACTGGAGTGAAAAATCTTTATTCAATTTTATTTCACTCAGCATGTAGCTTGCAGATAGGCAGATAGGCAGCCGTGGCATAGTGGTAATGGCACTCGTCCACCGATCGGAAGGTTGGAGGTTCGAATCCCGTTTCCCCACACCATGTGTCGTTGTGTCCCTGGGCAAGACACTTAACCCCGAGTTTCTCCCGGTAGGACTGGATGGCGCCTTGCAGTATTTTTATTCTTACAGAATTTGTGTTCTCTCCATATCAGTTTGTTCATTCATTCATTCAACCTTTATTTATACAGGCTGGACTCGTTGAGCCACGGGGACTCATTTACAAGAGGGACCTGTCTCACTCACACCTAGGGTCAATTTAGAGTTAACAATCAGCCTAACATGCATGTTTTTGGACTGTGGGAGGAAACCGGAGCACCCGGAGAAAACCCACGCATGCACGGAGAGAACATGCAAACTCCACCCAGAAAGGCCCCCGGACCAGGATTTGAACCGGGGACCTGCTCGCTTAGAGGCAGTCAAAGTCAAAGTCAACTTTATTGTCAGAACTACAATACAGGTAGTCCCCATTTACGAGCGCTCTGATCTACGAGGTTCCGGACTTACGAGCTGGCGAATTATTGGAAAAAACGCAAAAAATACTGAGTTTTCCTGTGTTTTTTCACCACAGTTCGTTAGCTAAACATGTGGACACACGTTTCCGATCATTTTTATGCACTCATAAGCAGTTTTTCGATGAAAAACGAGTGTTCGTAGTCGCGCTAGCAAAACCGTTCCAATTTACGAGCGAAATTCCGGACTTACGAGAAGCGTGGCGGCCGTTCCAAATTACGAGATTTCCGGTTTACGAGCGCCTCGTTGTAACGGATCTCGCTCGTAAATCGGGGACTACCTGTATGTACAGGACATACACAGGACCGAAATTGCGTTTCTCTCAGTCCCTCGGTGCAACAGTAACCATCTAAACACTAAACACTAAAACATTTAATAAACATAAGCATAAAATAGTAAAATAGTAAAAAAGTGTAACACTGTCCTGAGTTTTTTCATAATAGTATAAAAGTATGAAAATTTACACCAACACTGAAACACCAAACACCCACAATGAACATAAGCATAAAATGAAATAATAAAAGTGTAATACTGTCCTGAGTTTTTGCAT
>JBBPBX010099254.1:0-12557 GCA_038048925.1 Garcialebias charrua | reverse complement strand
TTGATTAGTGTGTTGGTCAATCAGTGAGTGAATTTTTTGTTAGTTATTCAGTTTGATGGTCAGTTAGTGAGTGAGTTTGTTTGTTAATGGTTAGTAATTCCGTGTTTTTGGTCAGTCAGTCAGTTAGTTAGTTTGTTGGTCATTCAGTAAGTTAGTTAATTTGTTGGTTGGTCAGTTAGTTATATAGAGAGTAATTTTGTTTGTCAGTCAGTTAGTTAGTTAATTAGTAAGTTTGTTAATTAGTTATTCAGTTTTTATCAGTCTTTCTTAACCTTTTTTGCTGTAGTCGGTCAGTCAGTTAGTTAATCAGTTTGTTGATCATTCAGTTAGTTTGTCAGTCAGTTTGTTGGTTGGTCAGATAGTCAGTGTGTTGGTCAGTCTGTCAATTAGTTAGTTGTTAGTTTAGTCAGTTAGTTTGTTTGTCAGTCATATACTGTAGTTAGTTTGTTGAACATTCAGTTTGCTAGTCAGTTAGATAATCAGTCGGTCAATGTGTTGATCAGTCAGTTAGTTCATTAGTTAGTTTGTCAGTTGGTTAGTCAGTTTGTTAGTCTGCCAGGTAGTCATTTAGTAAATTATCAGTTTGGTGATATGTCAGTCACTTAGTTTGTTGATCAGACAGTTAGTCTATCTGTTAGTTAGTTGGTTGGTCAGTCAGTTTGTTGGCTGGTTCGTTTGTCATTTAGTAAGTTAATAAGTTATTTGGTCAGTTGGTAAATAATTATGTTGTTTGTTAGTTGTTAATTAGTCAGTCTGCTACTGTATGTGAGGGTTGGTTGCCATGTCTTCTGTCGGTCAGTCATTCAACCAGTTAGTTACTTAGTTTGTCCGATTTCCTGCAGGTACTGAGCAGAAAAGACCTCCAGCTGAGCCTCCAGCTCCGTGGCTCGGTTCCTGAAACACATGAATCAGATCCCGGTCTGAATCAGCAGCTGATCTTGGTTCAGAATTTTAGCCTGTTCTGGGTTTCACCTGGACTCAACTCGTTTGGAGGGGAAATGCGGGCTTAGAAGGAGAACACTAAACAGCCTCACCTGAAGTTCTTGGACTTCTTCTGGATGTTCTCTAGTTTTTGAATCCTGAAGCTCAACTGCCGAATGGTTCCCTCCAGTTCTGCTTCACTCAGGTCCATCCTCTGAGTCAGCCGGCTGAAGGTAGACGACAGCTCCCTGAAGAATAAAAACACAAACAAAAACATCAGGAATATCAAAAGAAACAAATAAACAAAAACACCTTCAGGTACACTGCTTACCTGAACACCTGTTGGCTGCAGGCGGAGCCTGTGATGGGGATGACAGCCCTCAGGCGTTGGGCAGCGTGCTCCGCAAACTGCTGCTTCAGCGCACGCTCCCTGCTGGCGTCAGTCCAGGTGAGTCTCTCGTACAGGTAGAGGAGTGTGTACAGGGAGGCAGAGAGGGTGACGACACGCCAACCCACTGAACGCCACACCTGAGATCCACATGAGCAGGTACATCATTCAGGTAATGTTGGTTAACCATGGTTTAACCTGGTTTATTTACCTCTTCAATGATTCAAGGTTCTTTATTTGTCATACACACCACATGTGGTACATGTGGTGGAACGAAATTATGTTCACAGGGTCCCAGTTACATCCAACAATAAAATGTAAAATAAAAACAGTAATAACATATAAGATATGAACTAAGAAAAACATCAGCTAGCACTAGTAGTACACAACAATACGTCAAACAGCAGCACAAACATGAGTCTGTGTGAACAGATGAGCACGAATGAAACAGATCAGCAGCTACATGATGTGATTTTTACACAGTGATTATCCTGGTTAGAGATTCATGAGTCGAGCTTCAGGGTAGAAGCTGGCTGTACAAGTTTAATGAATCCAGGTTATCTAGTATAACTAGTAAGTAGGTAAACTCTCCTTCACTAGATACAATAACTCCTTACCTTCGTTAATTAGTTTTAAACAATTATCAACTTTCACTAACCCATTTAACTGTCCAACACTAGTCTAAAAAAGTTAAGTCTGGTCCTCTGGACATTCAAAAAACAAAACAAACAAAAAAGTAGAAACGTGTCGTCTTTCCTCTGAAAGACTTCCTCAGTCTGAGCTGCTCTGTGAGGTGCTGGCTGACATCTTCAACACCTCACTTGCACTGGAGTCAGTTCCCACCTGCCTGAAGACCGCGACCATCATCCCAGTCCCAAAGAGCTCCACAGTGACTGGTCTGAATGACTATAGACCAGTGGCTCTCACCCCGATAGTCGCTAAATGTTTTGAGAAACTGGTCATGTCCCACATCAAGACAACCGTCAACATCAACGAGGACCCTCATCAATATGCATACCGTGAGAACCGATCAACAGAGGACGCCATCTCCTCTGTGGTCCACACTGCTCTCACCCACCTGGATCAGAAGGACTCATACGTGCGTCTGCTCTTTGTGGACTTCACATCTGCCTTCAACACCATGATCCCCCAAACTCTGATAGACAAACTATCCACACTTGGACTAAGCCCCTCCATCTGTAACTGGGTACTAGACTTCTTAACAAACAGACCACAGTCCGTGAAGATCCACAACTTCTCCTCCTCCACCATAACCCTCAGCACTGGCTCTCCTCAGGGATGTGTGCTGAGCCCCCTTCTGTTCACTCTGCTCACATATGATTGTACAGCCACACTTCCAGGCTGTCATATTGTTAAGTTTGCAGATGATACAGCGGTGGTGGGATGCATCACAAACAATGATGAGTCCAGCTACAGACAGGAGGTGGAACATCTGGAGAGCTGGTGCAAAGAGAATAATCTTCACATGAATGTGAAGAAGACAAAGGAGATGATTGTGGACTTCAGAAGGAACAAACACACCCACACCCCACTGTATATAGGTGGATCTGCAGTGGAAGTGGTCTCCAGCTACAAGTACCTGGGTGTACACTTGAATGATAACCTCAGCTGGAGCAACAACACCACCAGCCTGATCAAGAAAGGTCATCAGAGACTCTACTTCCTCAGACGGCTGAGACGAGCTGGTCTGAGCAGCCCAGTCCTCACCTCCTTCTACAGGTGTGCAGTGGAGAGCATCCTGTGCTCCAGCATCAATGTGTGGCATGGAGGCTGCACAGTTGAAGAGAGGAAAGCTCTACAGAGAGTGGTGAAGGCTGCACAGAAGATGTTGGAGTCAGTCTCCCCACCATCACAGACATTTACACCTCCAGATGCAGGAAAAGAGCCACCTGCATCATGAAAGACCTCACTCACCCAGCACACTCACTCTTTGCCCCACTCCCCTCAGGACGGAGGTTGAGGAGCATCAAATGTAGAACCACTAGACTGAGGAACAGCTTCTACCCTGAGGCTGTTAGACTCATGAATAAATAAATAATAAGAATAAACACTGCAAAATATCACATCATGCTGATGCTGATCTGTTTTCTTGTTGCTGTGTTCATCTGTGACCATCTGCTCATACAGACTCATGTTCGTGCTGCTGTTTATAATGATGTTTTTCCACTATATTAGGGCTTAGTGTATTACTAGTTGATGTTTTCTTAGTTAATTCTAGATGTTATTACTGTTTTTCTCTTGCATTTGTTGTTGGATGTAACTGGGACCCCGTGTACATAATCTCATTTTCATCACATGTACCACATGCGGTGCAAATGACAATAAAGACTCTCTGACTCTGTACAGGAAACCCTCGAGGTACGACACCTGCGACCTACGGCAACTCAGACTTACGATTTTATCATATTTAATAAAAATATGATTAAAAAAAAATTTATTATTATTTTTTTTTGTGTGTGTTTAAAAGTTATTAATTTCATGTGTATAGCACTTTGTTGCAGCTGTGGTTGTTTTAAATGGCTTTATAAATAAAGTATAATTATTAATTTTACGTTTTGATTAGAAATTTATCGTATTTACGCAACTTCCGGTCGTTTCCGCTCGCCACTTCCGGTCGCCATTTTACAACTGTACTGCGATGGAGCTCCAGAGGCTACTGTCAGCTGGCTCCGTGTGCCCGATCAGGGTTGCCTCATACGGATAAATTAGCTGGAAACACTCGGTCAACTCTGTGGACGTCTCAGGTCCGGAGGAGCAGCCGCGGATCGCCCCGCGATCGGCGGCCACAACGCCGCCCGACATGCTAACGACAGCAGCTAACAAAGCAGCTAACACAGGCGAAGACACCGAGCCGACATGCCGCGGAGGGGCCATCTGCGGCCGGGAGCTCGCCGCAAATGTCCGCCTGGCAGTCGGGGGACCACCGGCTCAAAGTAAGACATTATATTTTTTATTTATTGTACAGTACAGTATTCATTTACTGTGCAGTTCTGTGCGTGTTTATGGCCTTAGTATGTCTGCTTGTTCAGTCTCATGCCATTAAATATGTGTGCGGCGCTCCGTTAGCGGTATAACCGCGACCTATGTCAGAAACGCGGACCTACGACAGGCATGTGTTTTTGGTCCGCGAGGTACGACAAAATCGACCTAAGTCACACACGTAGGTCCCTATCCCTGACGTAACTCGAGGGGTTGCTGTATTCAGCTCAGCTCTTATAAATAGCACCCTCTCACAGTGGATCAACCAGTTTGCTGATGACAGCCGAAACCAGCTGCTCACATGATCAAGGAGGACCATCAGCCTAATGATGGATCGTTAGCACCCTGATGGTTGTTTGCTATTCACAGAGGGCTGAGTGATACTAGCAATAACAGCATTGTAAGAGGAGGACAGTTGAACCCGGAGGCCTCCACCTCTGTTTAATGATGGACGGTTTCTTTTCACAAAGATGGCCTCCTTTACTCCTCTCTCAAACCATCGTTCCTCTCTATCAAGGATGTACCATGCCATTTTATTTATAGAGCACTTAAAACTGACAAAGCCAACCAAAGTGCTGAACAAACAAACAACAGGCAACATACAAAAATAAGTAAAAACAGAATATAGACATAAAAACACTGTAGGGTTAGAATGAAAAGACCCTAACCCTAACACTGTAGTTACCATGCCAGGTCATTAGGTGGCGCTGTGAATTTTTGAACCTTCACCCACTGCGCATGCGTGCTGCCTCACTCTGCTGGCAGAGTGCTGCATTCTTCTGTGCTAAAAGTTGAGCTAACAACAAGTTAACAACAAGTTAAAGCTGGATTTTGGATAAGAGTCGACAGATTTGACACCAAGTGGGTCCCGCTTCATCTAACAAGCTCCACACTAGACGCTGAGTGGACTATGGACCAGAACCGAGTGACGATGAGGATGATGTCGGACTTTACTCCGTGATAAACAGCTGACTTACAGCAGGTAAATCAACGTTCTTAATATAATGTTTGCTTGTGTTTACTTTGATCACACAACTACGGAGTTTTTATTTATTTATTTATTTTTCTGCCAGGTGGAGAAGCTGTCGTTCCAACAAACAGGCAGACCGGTTCTGATGGGTCCAGATGAACACACAGCAAGAGTCCAGTTCATTAACCTAGTTACAGTTCAGTTAACGTGTTTTAATAGTGTTCAGTTTAATTCTCAGTGTTTGTGTGACGTACAGTTTGTGGTGCTGAATAAATAAATAAATAAATAAACCTGGTGTCTTCATTTTCACAGCACGTTACGCATTGTTTAAAAAACGTAACGAGTCCAGATAGATAGCTCAGATAACTTTATATATCTCCCACGCTAACATAAATACTGTTTATTATTGTTAAACTGTAATAATTTATTTAGCACATATTTTGCAGCGTGCCACGTGAAATGTCCGCCTGCCCTGACTGACCGCGCGTGTGTGCTACGCGCATGTGGTTGACACAAAAGATCAGCAGGAGATGTTTACATTATCAACGGGGGTCAGCGAAAAAGATCCACTCAAAAACCATTGGAGTCAAAGAGGGGGCCAGTGGTGTCGTGTCAACGATAAGTAAAGACGCAGAGAGAAAGGAGCGGTTTCACTCAAAATACGCGCCGTGTAAACAGGGCCTTATATCAGGGAAACTAAACAGCCACTGGCCAAAAGGATGGACCAGCACAGAAGATCAACATCATCAGGTCAGGACTCTGCAGTCTACACTCATCTCCAGGTCAGAGGTCACTCTTTCAGGGATGAAGATGTTCACATCCTTGATAGAGAGGAACGATGGTTTGAGAGAGGAGTAAAGGAGGCCATCTTTGTGAAAAGAAACCGTCCATCATTAAACAGAGGTGGAGGCCTCCGGGTTCAACTGTCCCCCTCTTACAATGCTGTTATTGCTAGTATCACTCAGCCCTCTGTGAATAGCAAACAACCATCAGGGTGCTAACGATCCATCATTAGGCTGATGGTCCTCCTTGATCATGTGAGCAGCTGGTTTCAGCTGTCAGCAGCAAACTGGTTGATCCACTGTGAGAGGGTGCTATTTATAAGACTGAGCTGAATACAGGACTTCAGACTGAGGAAGTCTTTCAGACGAAAGACGAAACGTTTCTACATTTTGTTTTGTTTTTTGAATGTCTAGAGGACCAGACTTCACTTTTTTAGATTTTGTTGACTACCTTTAATCATTTTCATGACCAAGCATAAATAAGCCTTGTTAACAAGGTTACCACTTGTTCACCAGTTAGAACAACTCCTTTTGACAAAATGTATCAAACACGTTAACACGTTTGTCTCTAACTAGTTCATAAACTCCCATCAACCAATTAAAATTGTTGTTTTCCAGTTTCCTTCTCATTAACCAGTTATGGGGGAGTGGTGGTGCAGAGGTTAGAGACGGTGGGCCTGTGATCGGAAGATCGCCGGTTCAAGCCCCGGTACCGACAACATAAAAAAATGTGGGTGGAGCAGGTGAAACACCCACACCTGCCTCCACCCACCCTGGGCCCATGAGCAAGGCCCTTAACCCCACCACCTGCTCCCTAACAGGTCTCTGTTGAAAATGAGTTCTCGTGACTCATTGACACTACCTGGATAAATAAAGGGTAAATGAAAATCTATTATTAGCATGTTTAATGAACAATTTTACAAGTTTAACAAACACTTGTTAAGCCATTTAACTCTGATTTACTAATTTACTTCTCTTTCTAAGAGGTTTAATGAACTCCCATTAACCAGTTTAGTTAAAATGTTAACTACATTGAGTAATGTTTATTAAGCAGTTGATTGACTTGCTAGCAGTTAACTCTCATTACCAAGTTAAAAATGTTCTTATAAAGTCAATTATATTATTTTTCAGTCAACTATTTCACTTAATTCAATTTCTATTCAGTTTATTTACAGTATATACCATACCATACCATTTTATTTATAAAGCACTTTAAACAGGAACAAGTCCACACCAAAGTGCTGGTGTAGTATAGTATAGTGTCAAGTCACAACAGAAGTATTAAATGATTAACTATCTAACCAGTTGAATGAAATCTTGTAACTAGTTCAATTCTCTTTTCTTCTTTTTTTCCCTCTTTCTTTCGGCTGCTCCCTTCTTCAAGGGTCAACGCAGAGAACTAACTCGCACAAAGATTTGGCGACTGTTTTTATGCTGATGTCCTTCTTGACACAACCACAGACACCGAGCTACCACAGCCCTCTGTGTGGAGCAGAGAGCTCCATCCAGGGTGCCCAGGGGAGCAGGTGGTGGGGGTTAAGGCCTTGCTCAAGGGCCCAGAGTGGGGCAAATAAGGGTGGAGGCAGGTGTGAGTGCTTCACTTTTCTCACCCACATTTTTGATGGTATCAGCCCAGGGAGTAAAACCAGCAACCTTCCAATCACAGGCTCACCTTGTGTAACCTCTGCGCCACCACTGTCAATAATTAGATTAATGAATTATTGATAATTATTTTAATTAAATGTCTTTAACAAGGTTATTGGACATGGTCCTACCACTCCACCGACCACCAGCACAGCGATGGATGCTCTGGAAGAGAGAGAGCCCAGATGTGTTGCCATGGAAACCACCATCTCGTCCTTGAAGGTGGATTGGTCCTGAGGAGAGAGAAGCGTCTCTTCATCTGATCTGAACACAGCTGGCAGTCTGAACTGAACATTTACTATGTTTTGCAGTTAAAGATATGTTATTTGTTATGTTATGTATTTTAATTTTGTTATGAAATGAATAAAGACTTCTAAAATATATATATATATTTACTCACGTTCAGTCCACGCTGGCCGCTCAGCGCCCGGCGGGCGTTAGTGGCTCCAATGAAGCGGGTCACGAGGGCGGTCCAGCCCAGAGAGAACTGGAAGTCCATGTTCTCCTTGAAGTCTGCACAGACAGTGTTGAGGCTAAGGTCATAGGTCATCTCAAAGGCTGAAGAGGGAGAGAGCTGCTGCTGGATGGACAGAGACAGGAGAGGACGGACGCTGTCTATGGACAGAGAGACAAAGTCCATCGGTACCAATTTGAGATCGAGGTTCTAATTTTGGTACAGATGGAACAAAAGAACCAAACCATTTGGTACCCGTCATGTGCCTCTGGACCTCGCTGACGTCTCGCAGGATGCTGATGGAGCAGCAGTGAGTCAAACAGCTGACCAGCCTGTCCTCCACGTGTTGCACAAGTTTCTGTAAGAACGCAGGTGAGCTGATCTGCAGGTTCTCTCAAAGCAGAGGACGGCAGTTCATCAGGAAGAAAGGTTTGAGATATTCAGAAGCAGAAAAAGTTTTAGCTTTGCATCTTCCTCAAAGTAAAAGCTGCTGTCTGGTCACAAATCAGCAGATATGAACCAAATGTCTCTGCACTCTAAGGATTTCATCAAAATCAAAAGTCTTAACAAGGAAAAAAGAGTTCCTAGTAGGCAGTTTGCTGGTGAAGATTCTCAGTCGTCCAGGACATGATGGAATCAAAAAAGGCGTTCAATACAGAAACAACTGGACTTTATTTGTAACAGAAAACGTTTCGCTTCCCATCCGGGAGCTTTATCAATTCAATGAGCAGACTGTGAGTGAGTGAAGTTATGAACAGGCTGAGGTGACACGCACCAACCTATGTAAATTGAAAGCAAACACACACACATACTTGAGCTAACACATACATGTACTTATTGTATATCCACCTTATTACTGAATTAGGCAGATATTCTGAATTGAATCATTAGACGAAGTGGTATAGTTTCATTCACTTTATTGAACCATCTTCATCCACCACCTGTCACCGCTCTTCCAGAACAAACTCTCCAACCCCGCCCACACACACGTCATCACGTAAGCTCCGTCAGCATCCCAATACATGACATCCCCCTTTTCCTTAGATTTTCAACTTCTCCCTCCATACATTTAATCATCAGTTTTTTCCATAATCTTCTCGCCTTCTGGCTTACCAATACACTTCCTTAGTCACAAACAACTTAAAACAACTTACATTTCTTAGAACCATGAACATACATATTCTCTTCTTTTTTTTTTCATACAAAATCACGAAACCTCTCTGGAGTCTTTCTGATTCTCTGAGGTCTGACTACTTTTTCCATTTCTAAGTCTTGAGTGCCCTCTTGTGGTGTTGCACTGTAAGTGTCCTCATCTTTTTCTTCCTCACAGTCATTACTGCACCAGCGGCCGTGGTGTAGTGGTAATGGCAGTCGACCCCTGATCGGAAGGTTGGAGGTTCGAATCCAGCATCCGCCCACCATGTGTGGTTGTGTCCCTGGGCAAGACACTTAACCCCGAGTTGCTCCCGGTAGGTCTGGATGGCGCCTTGCAAGGCAGGCTACCACTACCGGTGTATGAATGTCTGAATGAATGGGTGGATGGCTGGTATTGTAAAGCGCTTTGGGGCTCCTCACAGGGGGCTGGAAAGCGCTATATAAATAAGCTCCATTTACCATTTACCATTATTTTCAGAAAACATTCTTTCTCCACACTCTCTTTCTTTAGTCTCATATTTTCTCACATGTGTGGTGTTTCGGTGATACCGAACTCCTGTTGGTGATTCAACCACAACTTGGTTTCCTGTTTTGCTCACGACTTTGTGTGGTATTGCATTAAATGGTGTTGTTAATTTGTCAACTTTTTCCTGTTGAACCAGCACTGTGTCTCCCAGCTCTATTTTTGAATGTTGAGCTTTTCTTCGGATGTCAGCATAACTTTTCGCTTTTCCTTTTTGTTCTGCGTCTCTGTCACGTACATCCAACGCAGCTGTGTTTGTCTCACTCATGTCCGGTAGTTTTCCTCTCATTTTCCTGTTGAATAACAGTTCTGCAGGACTTTTGCCTGTGGTTGCATGTTCAATACTGCTATAAGCTGTAACATATTTTCTTAATTCTCGTTTCCATTCCAGTCCTTCAGCTTGTGCAATTCTGATCCTCTTCATCAGTGACGCGTTCTGACGCTCAACTTCTCCGTTGGCTTGAGCCCATTTTGGTGTTGTCCTCACATGTTTTATTCCATTGTTCTCACAGTATTCTTTGAATAATTCTGATTTGAACTGTGGACCATTGTCAGATCTAATGGAAACTGGTAGACCATGTCTACTAAACATACTGTCAATGGAGTCTATGACTTTCTCAGCAGTTGTAGATGTCAACACTTCATATTCATAGTAACGGCTGTAATAGTCTATTAGCACAAGAATGGAGTGATTTGAAGATAATGGTCCCAGTAAGTCTACTGCCACATCTTGCCACGGTCCATCCGGTAAAAGTGTGCTTCTCACGGTTCTGGTGGATCAGGTCTGGCCACAATTTGACAACCATGACATGTTTTGCAATATTTTTCTGTTGCTTTGTCCATGCCAGGCCACCATACTTTTGTCCTGAGACGTTGCTTTGTTCCTACTATTCCTAAATGTCCTTCATGTGCCAACATAATTGCTTTAGCTCTTAGCTCTTCTGGCATCACAATGCGTGTTCCCCTCAAAACTATGTGTCCCACCACACACAGTTCATTAGCAATGGGTGCATATGCTTTGCATTTTTCAAAATGTCAATTTTCAACTGCTTTTCGCACCTCTGTTAATTCTGAATCTGTGGCAGATGCCTCCTCAACCTGTCTTGTAGTAAGTGATTTTGGAGTTGCAATAACAGCCACAAATCTCACATACTCCTCAGACTCATGACTGTGTGTGTCTTGTGTTATCTTATCTGCTAACAGTCTTGATAGTGAGTCAGCAATATTTAGTTTCCCAGCAACATGTACCACTTTGAAGTTATATGGTTGCAGTCTGAGAACCCATCTCTCTATTCTCGCGCACGGTTTGGACCGCTGGCTGTATATGACCTCTAGGGGTTTGTGGTCAGTAACTAGGTCAAACCTCCTACCATATATGTATGGGTGAAGTCTTTCACATGCCCACACCAGTGCTAACGCTTCCTTTTCTGTTTGAGAGTACCTGCGTTCACAGTCTGTCAAACTTCGACTCACATAACAAATTGGTACCTCTTCACCTTTTTGTTGCTGTATTAGTACTGCGCCGAGACCTACTGGACTCGCGTCAGCAATGATTTTGGTTGGGGCTTCTTTATCAAAATAAGCTAAAGTTCCTGCTCTAGCTAGCTCAGCTTTTAAAGTTTCAAATGCTTTCTTTTGCTCTGGTCCAAACACAAATGTATTTTCTTTTCGAGTTAAACGTCTTAGAGGTTCTGAGATTGTTGCAAACTGTGGGATGAACCTGCTGCTAAAACCTACTAATCCGAGGAAACTTCTCACCTCTGCAGCATTTCTTGGTTCTCTTGTCTCTGCCACAGCTCTCACTCTTTCTGTTGTGGGTCCAATACCCTTTTGTGTTAACAGTATTCCCATGAATATCAGTTTGTTCATGTTAAATTGACACTTTTCTGGGTTTAATGTTAAACCACATTCAACAAGTCTCTTCATGACAGCATGCAGGCGCTTATCATGTGTTTCCTGGTCTGGTGCGTGTATGATCACATCATCTGATATGTTTTCTACTCCTTCAATGCCTGCCAGTGCATTAGCGATCTCATGTTGATATTGCTCACTAGCTGATGAGACACCAAATATCAGTCTTTTGTATCTGTAAACTCCATTATGCACTGCAAATGTCGTGATTTCTCTGGACTCTGGGGTAAGCTCCAACTGATGGTATCCCCATTTGAGATCCAGTTTGCTGAAAATTGCAGAACCATTTAGTCCTTGGAGTATTTCATCCACTGTGGGGATTGGGAATCTTTCTCTGATTATTGCCTCGTTTGCTCTTCTCATGTCTAAGCACAGTCTTATGTCTTTGTCATTTTTCTTTGGCAATATTACAACAGGATTCACCCACGGTGTAGGTCCTTCCACCCTCTCTATAATATCCATTTCAATCAACTCGTTTATCTTTTTTTCTACTGCATCCCTTAAATTATAAGGTATGCGTCTCAGAGGTTGTGCTACTGGTTTTACTTCTGAGTTGATGTACAACTTAATCTGTTTGGTGTTTAATTTTCCTATTCCTTTAAATGCATCTGGGTACTGTTCTTGAAGAATGTTTTTTGATTCTGTGACCGCCGCCACATTTTCTCCTATTTTTAGTACCCCTAGCTTTATAGCAGTCTTTTTTCCCAGGAGTGGTTCACCATTGCCTCTTATGACAATAAACTCTGTTTCTTCTCTCCTGTTGCCAATTTTCACTTCACATCTGAATGCTCCTTTAATGTTTAATGCTT
>JBBPBX010099253.1:0-12557 GCA_038048925.1 Garcialebias charrua | reverse complement strand
ATAATGTTGATGATGATGATGATGATGATGATGATGATGATGATGATGATGATGATGATGATGATGATGATGATGATGATGATGATGATGATGATGATGATGATGATGATGATGATGATGATGATTTTACTGATCACATCAACTCTGTGAATAAATATATCAAGTTCACACGAGAAGATGTAAAAAATGGCAGGTTGGCTTTCTTGGACTGTGAGGTCTCAGTTTCCGATAGAGGATATTTGCAAACTGAGGTGTACCGCAAACCCATCCACACAGACCAGTACAGTATTTGCAGTTTGACTCCCATCACCCTTTGGAGCACAAGTTAGGAGTCACCAGGACTCTGTATCAGAGAGCAGACAGTGTCCCCACTAACTCAGGAGCCAGACAGAAGGAGAAATCCCACACAAGACAGGCTCTAGAGCAATGTGGATATCCTAACTGGGCCTTCCTGAAAGCAGAGAAGAAACCAAACAGGACTCCAGTCAGCCATCAGGTTAAAAGAAGGAACCCAGACCAGTGGTCATTCCATATGTTGCGAGAGTTTCAGAGAAACTGAGATGTGTATTTTCTAAACACAACATCCCAGTGGCTTTTAAACCCCAAAATACATTACGGCAAAGACTGGTTCATCCCAAAGATCAAGTCCCCTGGCACAAACAGAATAATATTGTGTATGCTGTTCAGTGTCAGGAGAGCTGTGATCAGTCTTACATCGGGGAAACTGATCAGCCACTGGCCAAAAGGATGGCCCAGCACAGAAGATTAACATCATCAGGTCAGGACTCTACCATCTACACTCATCTCCAGGCCACCGGTCACTCTTTCAGGGATGAAGATGTTCACATCCTTGATAGAGGAATGATGGTTTGAGAGTGGAGTGAAGGAGGCCATCTTTGTGAAAAGAAACCGTCCATCATTAAAGTCCATGACCCACCATGTTTTCAAATTGCATCGCCATTAATATTTATTAGTTTATTTAAAAATAATACAGGAGCGTTTATTTATATTGTAGAGAAATAATGCAAAATGTGTTATTTCATGATTTATAGCAGATTTTAGCAGAAGCTCCGGGAAGATCTGCCCCTCTCCAAATATGGGCATTCACATCACTAAAGATTCCGCCTTGGAGTTACAGGCGGAGTTTTAATAAGCCTTCATCAACTTCCATGACCGCTGCTCTAAGAGAGGAAAAAAAAAAGAGAAGCGGTCGCTCACTGATGTCTGTCATATTCTGAGCAGCATCCACGTAGACATACTAGTTTAATTCGCTTGATCGCGACAAATTCATTCATTTCCGCATCGCCTTTTTATTCTCTCCCCTGACCAGACAGGTCGGGAGTAGAAAGGCAGCCGCAGCGCGGAGCTCAAGGCGCGCGGGCTTCCCCGTGCTCTCCCGGGCTTCCCCGTGCTCTCCCGTGCTCTCCGTGCTTCAGCAACAAGGCTGGGACAGAACCGAGCCCCGGCACGAACTTCAAAGCTGACGCAGCGGAACGGGGCGCCAGGGAGAAGCCGCGCGGCTCGCTCCTCTCTGGGCAGAGGAGAGGAGAGCAGCCAGCAACAGTCGCAGCGGTGTTATATCTTATTAAAAAGGTCTATAAAATAAATAAAAAATAAAAGCAGACCACTGGTCCAGTTGTACACAAAAATGCACCAGGAAATATGCAGTTTTACTCTCACTCTCATAAACCTCCATGGAAACTCACTCCTACCTTCTGCCTTGCTTTCTGGGTGGAGATCAATGTAACAAAAGGCATGACCCTTCGGGACTCTTCGGCCAGGTTTCCGGATTCATTCGGGAGTGGGTTTTTTTTTTTTTTTTTTTTAACCCTCGCCTGGCCCAAATGCAAAAATGAAAATAAAATTCATAAAATACTACAGTAATTCTCCAATATGGTGAATTGTTACTGTCACGGTGGGTGTTGTCCTTTAAACAGGGGTGGAGGCCTCCGGGTTCAACTGTCCCCCTCTTACAATGCTGTTATTGCTAGTATCACTCAGCCCTCTGTGAATAGCAAAAACCAGGTGGGCACCGCTAATTAAAAAATTAGTTCCACAATTTCTAAAACGCTTATTAATTTTTTTAGGTCCACAATTTCAAAAGCACAAATGTCTTATGAAAATTAGGGGAAGCTAATCTAATCCGCTATTTATATATTTCTATATTATATTTATATATATATATATATATATATATATATATATATATATATATATATATATATATATATATTTATATATAGCCGGCAGCGTTATCAATATTTGCACTACACTGCCAACTGAAAAGTAACAAAAATGATCCTAAAAGGATGAAATTACAAAAATCAAAGGATTTATTTAATACTTTACGTACATATATTCTATTCGGCCACGAAATTAACAAAAAATAGAATGATCTTTTAATCCCTAAAACCACGTTTAAATCTCAAATACACGGGTGTGTCGCCACCGCATTTATACATAAAAGTAACCCAAATACATGAAACTAACGACTCGCCGTCGAATGGTCGACACAAAACACACAATAAAATCTTCCGGCCACGTTAATTTGGCTTGAAACAGCAGGGTTCTCTACGGATTTATCCATTAGTAACCCAGCACAACCAACCAGCTGGACACAGTTAGCGTCTATAGGTAGTCAACAGATTTAATGAAAAGTAACTAAAATACATAAAAATAACGACTCACCGTCAAATGGTCGACACAAAACCCTCAATAAACTCCTCCGGCCACGTTAATTTGGCTTGAAACAGCGGGGTTCTCTACGGATTTATCCAAGTACCCAGCACAAACAGTAGCCACAGAATTAGCCCCCGAGTTCACCTCTGAGTGACCCGGAAGATGTCAAGATGGAATAGTCCATTTTTAGTAGGGGGATAAAGAAATCGACCGTTTTTTTTATTGCGTATTTAATGATCGTTTTCATCGTAACTATAATTATTTTTATGTTAAATGTACATTAACAAGCAGGATCAATGTTAGTGATGTAGGTGACTGCACGGGGCGAGGCGGGGCCGGGGCCACTGCTGAAATGGGACCCCCAGGCATTTACCTACATGGTAGAGCCGAGTCTGTTCTCAGCTCTGCCCCCCTCCCCCTCACACCCTTTCCTCCTCTCTGCTGTTTACGGTGGGGAAAAAGGTAAAACAAGCAGCATAAGAGCTTGTAAATAAGTTTATTGGTTTTTACTGATAGATAATTAGTTATTAGCTGTACTGCATTTTAAATAAAAATAGCACAAATCCGCTTATGAATTATAAAAGTTAGTCAATTCACAAAAACGCTGACAAAAAGTTTAGGTCCACTGTAAGCGGATTAGCGCTTTAGCGCTACCCAGCGTTCATTTGCCCACCACTGGCAAAAACCATCAGGGCGCTAACAATCCATCGTTAGGTTGATGGTCCTCCTTGATCATGTGAGCAGCTGGTTTTGGCTGTCAGCAGCAAACTGGTTGATCCACTGTGAGACGTGCTATTTATAAGACTGAGCTGAATACAGCACCTCAGACTGAGGAAGTCGTTCGGACAAAAGACGAAATGTTTCTACTTTTTTGTTTTGTTTTGCTTTGTTGTTTTTTTTATGTCCAGAGGACCAAACTTAGCTTTTTTAGATGTCCAGATGACCTGATTGAACAATGTCTTGACACAAGGTTAGCACTAACATACATTTGTACACTCAAGTATTACAAATGGCTTTCCCTTTAGTTATTAACTGGAACTCAAGGTTTTTAAACATGTAATGACGTGTTCTGCATTTAAAAATTAAATTATTTCTTACACAATTGTTGATTAATATCATTAAATTTAGCTTGAAATAGGAACTCTCAGTCATTTATTTGACCTATTCATTTCTCCACCAGTTTTCACTGTTCTTCATCTTTATTTTCCTTCAGTCATTTCTTTGCCATTTCTGTCTCCTGTCCTGCTCCTCCCTCACTGTGGGATCACAGATGAGTCTCATAGTAGAAGTAGAACCACATTCACACACACACACACACACACACACACACACACACACACACACACACACTTGCGTTTCCATGACTACAAAGGGTTTGCATTAACTAACTCAATCGTCCTTGTGGTCAATACTAAGGCAAAATGCAACCTTTACTCATAAAACACGTCTTCATCTTCAAACATATTGATTTGCATTATTGTAAACCATTTATTCATGGGCCACAGTCACACACACACAAAAACACACGCAAACATAAACACATCCACACCTCCTTTCCCTCCATGAACTGTGGTAACTTTACACAGCAGCAGCAATGAATAAATCAATATTCCTTTTGTACAGTAACATTACTTATTCTTGGAGCAAATTAAATTTGATTCACTGCGAGTTCATTTTCCTCCGATCATGACACATTCAAGACTTTCCTCCCCTTCCTCCTCTCTACGTGTTTCACCCCCTTTTCCCCTATTCTCACTTTCTGTAACTCTCCCAGAGACCCTGCAGGTGTCAACTCTCAGTTCCAACTCAATGCTTAATGGCTAAATTGGAGCAATTAATTACTCAGATTGGTGATGTTAACCTCCACCTCTTCCACCTGGACTCTCAGCGGTGCAAACAGAGAGCCCAATTCATACTGGAGCCTTGTGTGCAATTTATTCTCAGCAACAAAGGGCTTTACATCCACCCAAAATGTGACAAACATTGCAGTTTTAACATATTTTTCAAGACTGATGCAAAGAAAAGAAGACAACGATATATTTTTGCACTTTTAAATGAAAACTGGCTCACATTTGAGTTTGATGTGCAACAACGACTCCTCCTCGGCTTTCTTTGACCTCTCTGCTGGCTCATTTGCCGTCCTTTCTCGTGCACCTGCAGCAGTTTGTCAAGCCTGCTCACGGATAATTGCACGTCTCAACATGGGCATGCATGCAACCATGAGCTCTCGGCTGTACTCCCATAGTTACCATTCTGGGACTCTGTTAGCGCAGTCTTCTTGTCTGAGGTGAAGCTATGCATCAAGTAATGGATCCTAAAACAACAACTGAATCCTATAACGAAATGTGGTCAATAATGATCTGCAAAGGTGAAAAAAACTTTTCTGACTTTATCTTTTGGGTGCAGTAATGTGTTGGATATTGACACAATATGTGTGAAGGAGTATTATTATATTATATTAATATTATAGTTCAGAGTTCTTCCTGTTTTTTGTCTCATACCTGCTGGCTCCCTATCAAGTTCTGATGAATGCTGGTCTGTCAGAGCAGCCAGCTGTTCAAATAACAGGCTGTCCCACCATTTAAACATCTCCATTTTAAGTCAACCCAAACATAAAAATGGCAACAACTCAGATAATTTTTACAGCTATCGTTCATTCATTTGTTCAACATTTATTTAAACAGATAAATCCCATTGAGCCTCGAAGACTCATTTACAGGTAAGACCTGTTTGGACAGACAATAAATGGTGAAAGTGACAACGTAAGTTTTGGGGGCAAAAAAAATTCCTAACATGATCTAAATCTTTGGCTCAAGATTAAAGGCATGAAAATACTGTGTAAAATTTTTTTATTAAAAACTTGCACATGCACATAATGGTAAAAATGGTAAATGGAGCTTACTTCTATAGCGCTTTCCAGCCCCCTTTGAGGGGCCCCAAAGCGCTTCACAGTACCAGCCATCCACCCATTCATACACACATTCATACACCGGTAGCGGTAGTCTGCCATGCAAGGCGCTGCCAGTCCTACCGGGAGCAACTCGGAGTTAAGTGTCTTGCCCAGGGACACAACGAGGTATGCAGTGACCGGGGATCGAACCCGGGACCCTCCGGTCCTGAGCCAGCTGCCCTGCCTCTACACCATCTCGGCCGACATGATGCCGACATTCCACAGGGAGATGCAAGGGCGGTGAACATGTCCAGAGACCATACCATACCATACCATTTTATTTATAGAGCACTTAAAACAGCGACAAGGCCAACCAAAGTGCTGTACAAACAAACAAACAACAGGCAACACACAGGCAACATACACAATGAAGTACAAAAAATACTGTAGACATAAAAACGTCGCAGATAATAAATATAACGACCAAACTCAGATCAACTGGCGTTGAAAGCAACGGAATAGTAGTGAGTCTTTAAACGGGATTTGAAAACCGAGAGGGAGGGGGCCTGTCTGACGAGCAGAGGTAACTCGTTCCAGAGTCTTGGGCCTGCTACAGAGAAGGCCCTGTCACCTCTGCGCTTAAGACGAGTTCCTGGAACTGTTAGAAGTAACTGGTCCGCTGACCTCAGAGCACGTGGTGGGACATACGGGTGTATCAAATCAGAGAGATGGGGGGGGAGACTGTTCAGCGATTTGTAGACATACAGGAGAATTTTGAACTGGATTCGAAGATGAACCGGTAGCCAGTGCAGGGAGGCCAAGACTGGTGTAATGTGCTCTCTTTTGCCGTGTACTGGTTAAAAATTGGGCTGCTGACGTTCTGGACCAGTTGTAGTCGTGCAATGGTGGTCTGACTGATACCAAACAGGAGTGAATTGCAGTAAGCCTAGATGTAATGAATGTGTGTATTACTGTCTCTAGGTTATTTTTGGACAATATGGGCTTCAGCTTAGACAGTCGCCTCAGCTGGAAAAAACAGGATTTAACA
This sequence comes from Garcialebias charrua, assembly GCA_038048925.1. Classification (NCBI taxonomy): domain Eukaryota; kingdom Metazoa; phylum Chordata; class Actinopteri; order Cyprinodontiformes; family Rivulidae; genus Garcialebias; species Garcialebias charrua. The sequence continues at coordinate 5,940 of JBBPBX010099253.1, read as the reverse complement.
ATCATGTTTACATGACTGTTGAGTTTCATGGAAGGATCCATTATCACTCCCAGATTTGTGACTTTTTGTTTTTCAGACAGGGCTAGAGCAGAAAGGTCGATGCAACAGTTTGTGATTGTGTCGTTGGGAGGGAACAACGTGGCTTCAGACTTCTTTTCATTGAAACTTAAGAAATTTAAATAATAATAATAATAATAATTTGTCACATTTGTCATCTGTGTATGTTTCCCATACTTGACAGACGAAATTGGTCTTCTGCCTTTAACCCAACCACCACCAGGTGGTGCAGAGAGCAGCCGTAGTCAGCGCTCGGGGAGCTGGAGAATTAGGTGTGCACTCATAGACACCCCAAGGTGTGTAGTGGCCGGGGCGCGAACCCGCGTCCTTCGGGTCCCAAGTCAAAAGCCTTAGCCACTACACCATCAAAGCCATCCAGTCTCTGATGTCAGCCAGGCAGTCGAGCAGAAGTTGAATAGAACATGTACCATTGTGTCACAGGGGAAAGTAAATTTGACAGTCATCGACGTAGAAGCGGAAAGGTATGTGGTGTTTTCGGAAAATAGCACCAAGTAGCAGCAGGTATAAGGAGAATAGGAGAGGACCCAGGATGGACCCCTGCAGAACCCCCCATTTAAGTGTTGCCAATGCAGAACTAAAATTGTTGATGGAAACACAAAAGGATCTGTCAGTGAGGTAGGATCTGAACCAATTGAGGGCTGACCCTATGATGCCCACCCACTGCTCCAACCTAGCAATGAGGATCTCATGGTCAATGGTGTCAAAAGCAGATGTGAGGTCCAATAGGACAAGCAGCACAGAGTCACCAGTGTCTGTGGATGAGAAGATGACATTAAAAACCTTCAGTAGGGCAGTTTCCGTGCTGTGGAGAGGTTTGAAGCCAGATTGGAATAACTCAAGGAGAGCATGATCTTCTAGGAAACACTTCAACTGGGACTCAACTATTTTCTCTAGAAGTTTAGAAACAAATGGGAGTCTGGAGACAGGCCGGAAGTTAGATACTACTGAGGGGTCATGGTTTGGTCTTTTTCAAACTAGGTTTAACAGCAGCATGTTTTAATGTTTTTGGCAACACGCCAGTGGATAAACTGATATTTACATTAGCAAGAATGGAAGGGCCTAGAGTAGGAAAAACCTCATTTAGTAGCCGAGGGGGGACCACATCAAAGGGGGAACCAGATGATTTCAGGTTACACATGACCTGCTCTAGAAAAGATAAGAGAGATTGGTTCAAAATGGTCAAATACAGCAACAGTTTAAGGTGAGATGGATGAATCGTGAGTTGGATGAGAAATGAGAGCCCGGGTGGTCGCAATTTTTTCTAAAAAGAAATGTAGGCAGTTCTCGCACAGCTCAGTCAAGGTTTCCAGAGGTAATGGTTCAGTGAGGTGGAGAACAGAGTTTAAGGTGGAGAACAGAACTTGTGGATTGTGAGAGTTTGAGGCAATGATATCAGAAAAGTATTGGGATTTAGCTGTTTTACTGCTTTCTGATAACAAATCCAACTCTCTTTTAGTAATTGAAAAGAGACCTGCAGCCTGTCTTTTCTCAATTTGTGCTCCGCGCTCCACCCTCCTGCACTTCTGCCTAATGGCCTTGGTGACGTCATTGAACCAAGGTTCTGCTCTGTGTTTTGATTTTCTAGATTTAACAGGAGCAACATGATATAGAGCCTTTAAACAGACATAGTTGAACTGGGATGTCAGCTCCTCAGTGGTGGAGAGAAACACCGGGGGCTGAATTATAATTTCAGAGTTGTAATTTCAGAGTTTCAGTGAAATGTGTGGCAGTTAAATGGTTAATGGCCCGACTGCTATGCGCAGGACTTTATGGCTTAGGAGTTAGATGGGGGAGGGTGAACTCAAACCAGACTGGAATGTGGTCTGAAAATACATTGTCACCTATTTCAAGATTTGTAACAGTCATATCACGAGTTAAATCAAGGTCCAGTATATGTCCGCGCTCTTAGGTGGGACCGTTTACATGCTGTTTAGATTAAATGACTCCAATAAATCTAAAAAGTCCTTAACCATGGGCTTCTCATGAAAAAAGTCAAAGTCAAAGTCAAAGTCAACTTTATTGTCAGAACTGCAATATGTACAGGACATACACAGGACCGAAATTGCGTTTCTCTCAGTCCCTCGGTGCAACAGTAACCATCTAAACACTAAACACTAAAACATTTAATAAACATAAGCATAAAATAGTAAAAGTGTAACACTGTCCTGAGTTTTTTCATAATAGTATAAAAGTATGAAAATTTACACCAACACTGAAACACCAAACACCCCTAAAACACCAAACACCCAATGAACATAAGCATAAAATGAAATAATAAAAGTGTAATACTGTCCTGAGTTTTTGCATAGTAGTATAAAAAGTATATCTATAAAATAAACTGAAGGTTCTAGCATTGACATTTGCAAAGAGTGGCACAGCAGCATATAAGTTAATGTACACAGTATATGTATGAGGTATTTGATGTTGGTATATAGGCAAAGTGGCATATGCAGTGAGGCACATAAGGCACATTTGGCATCCTTAGATAATAATAATAATAATAATAATAATAATAATAATAATAATAATAATAATAATAATAATAATAATAATAATAATAATAATAATAAACTTTATTTGTATAGCACCTTCCTACAATGCCTTGCATTGACCAAGGTGCTTAACAGGATAAAAAGATGAATAAACTGGAACAATAAATCAATGAAAATAGAATAAGAAACAACAGCAATAAAAGAAGGCAATGGAAATAAAAAATGCTACATACTAAAATAACACAAGTAATAAAAGTTACACACTGAAAGCTTTTTTGAACAAGTGGAAATAAAAAGGCAATGGAAATAAAAAATGCTACATATTAAAATACCAAAAGTAATAAAAGTTACACACTGAAAGCTTTTTTGAACAAGTGGGTCTTCAGTCTGGTTTTGAACAGAGTCAGATCAGAGGTGGCACGCAGCTCAAGGGGGAGACTGTTCCAGGCTTTTGGGCCGGCAACAGAAAATGACCGGTCTCCCCATTAGCCGTGTTTCCATCAAGGTTTCTAGGTGCGCATTTTGAAGTATCGCAGCAGAAAAGCTTAATGGAAACGGCAAAATACGAAGTTACTTCCTGAAATTCGCCAAAAAGTTTATACGCTCGCTTGAGGTGGTTTTTGGGAGCTGCGAAACCGAGCAGCTGCGCAAAACGACAGATGGAAACACATTTGCCGACTCGTGCTGCCGTAGCGCACATTCACGTCACGTGACTGATCAGCTGTTTCCGCTCCGAACAGCATGTAACTCGCTAAAACTAGTTGGCATGACAGAATAAATACAACTCGCCCGATAGCAACACGTACCTGAAATATTCTCTCCATTTTGACGAGATGTGTGGCCGGGTTCTGTTGTCAACCGCTACTTCCTGTTTACTCTCTGGTTTACTGTAGACATGCGCAGTGCTGACGTCTGACGTAATGACGCTGACGTCTGACGTAATGACGCTGTGCGCGGCTTGGAAGAAGCGCTTCAAGCCAGCAGATGGAAACACTTCTGATCTGCATTAATTTGTATTTACATATTTGCGAGGTAGCTCAAAATTCGAAATGAAAATGGATGGAAACAGGGCTACTGTTTGTACCTTGAGCGAGGCACCTCCAGCAGGTGTTGACTGGCAGAGCGTAAATCTCTGCCGGGCTGATGGGCTTTCAAGAGTTCTGAGATGTACAGAGGAGCAAGTCCATTCAGAGCTTTGAAAAACAAATAGGAGCAGCTTGAACTGTATCCTGAACTGAACCGGGAGCCAGTGTAGAGAGGACAGGACAGGAGTGATGTGTTCATATTTTCGTGTGTTGGTCAGATAAGGCTAGTCAGAGAATGCTGTATATGTATCTGCAGTAGTGTAGATAAAAGTAGTGTAAATGTAAACAGTAGTAATAAATGTAAAGCAGTAGTAATAAATGTAAACCGTATTAATAAATGTAAACAGTGAATGTAAACAGTAGTATGACTATAGGCAGTAATGTAATACAAACATTAGTGCAAATATGAGAAGTAGTGCAAACTGAATGAGCACAAGTGAATAACCCGTTTGATGACACAGAGTCCAGTGTTAAAAACTTTGTGTTGAGTGGTAATGTGTGAGAAAGTTTTTTGTGTTAAGGCAGTTCAAATGGGAGGGGAGGCAGAGCAGGCAGAGTGTTTAGCATTCTGACTGCCTGATGAACAGAGCTGTCTCTCAGTCTACTGGTACGAGCCTGGAGACTCCTCAGTCTCCTCCCTGATGGCAGCACACATGCAAATTCAAATCACCAATAATGACTACACAATCATATTTTGGTGTGATTTCAGCCAAGAAATCAGAAAATTCATTGATGAAATCCTTAGACAGAGGTGGAGGGTAGACGAGAGCACATAAAGTCGCAGGCAAATGGCCGAGTTCAAAGACAGTTAGCTCAAAAGTGGAGCAGGAAACCAGGATGGGCAGTTGTTTACAGTCAAAAGATTATTTGAATATTGTTAATAATCCACCACCACCACCACGACCTGATGGCCGCGGGTTATTAAAATACAGACAGTTTGGTGACAACATACAGAGGCACTAAATTCACATAGTTCCCTCTGGAGAGATCCACACACTCTCAGGGGGTGCCAAGGACAGCCAAGGACAGCCAAGGACGATGTCAGATAGAAACCAAAGAGCCCTGAAACGATGGCAGAATGTTTATTCAGCCGGGCCCATCTGATTGGTCCAATACCTGGCTATCAAGCCAGTTATTGGTGTTGGAGCGTTTGAGAGTCAACCTTACAACATGCTTCAAGTAGGGGTACACTGATAAATCGGCCGGCGACCAATTTATCTATCTAAAGTGGATTCCACCCGATTTCCTTAATTTTGGGTGATCGGTGATCGGCTGATACATGAGAAACTGATTTTACAGATTTTTTTGTAGCTGAACAGTCTAAACTTCATTTATATTTCAGAGCACTACCTCATGGCCAGTTAAAACAAGTTTGTATTGTTTCTAGGATATTGTTCAAGGGTATGTTTTTCAATAAAATAAAATAGGAAAATTGAAGGTGCTTTGTGACCTTATAACACCTTTTAGTGTTGCTTATAAATCATAATCGGTATCAGCCAAAACAGGTAGACAGGTAGCTAACTTCAAGCTAGCGTTGTCTAGACCTGACCTTGAGAAGCTGGTCCATGCTTTTATCACGACCCATTTGGATTATTGTAATGCACTATATGCTGGGGTCAGCCAGGCCTCCATCTCACGTACCTAGCTCGTCTAGAATGCCGCTGCTCGACTCTTAACCGGAACTCGCAGGTCTGAGCACATCACACCAGTTCTGTCCTCCCTTCACTGGCTCCCTGTGCGGTCCAGAATAGTCTTTAAGATTCTTTTGTTGACCTTCAAATGCCTAAATGGCCTCGCACCCCTTTATCTCTCCGAGCTACTGGAACCATACGCTTCCTCCCGGGCCCTGAGATAATCCGATCAGCTGCTTTTGGCTGTTCATAAAATAAGACTGAAGCTCAGAGGAGATCGGGCATTTTCACTCATGGGCCCCAAACTCTGTAACAACTTGCCCTCAACATCAGACAGGCCAACTCCCTTCCTCAGTTCAAATATCTGCTAAAAACGTATCTGTTCTCGCAGGCATTTCTCCCAGTGTGAGTTGATTTAATGTTTTTATTTGTGTTTTTGTTTGTTTTTTTTGTTCTGTGCTTTTATGTTTTAAATGATTTTATTAATTCTTCAGTATAATCATTAGTGTTTGGTATTATTTAAATTCATTTTATTCCCATTGTTGTTGTTGTTAAGCACTTTGATAACAGTTTCTGTTTTAAATGTGCTCTACAAATAAAGTTGACTTGACTTATACAAGCCAAGAGATTTCAAAGTCAAAGTCAAAGTGAACT
>JBBPBX010099249.1:0-12558 GCA_038048925.1 Garcialebias charrua | reverse complement strand
AATACTGTCCTGAGTTTTTTGCATAGTAGTATAAAAGTGTAAAAAGTATATCTATAAAATAAAATGAAAGTTCTGGCATTGACATTTGTAATAGAGTGACAAAGCAGCATATGAAGTTTATGTACACAGTATATGTATGAGGTAGTTGATATTGGTATAGAGGTAAAGTGGCATATGCAATAAGGCTAGTAGGAATAATAATATATATATCAGCAGTAGTGTAGATATAAAAAGTAGTGTAAATGTAAACAGTAGTAATAAATGTAAACAGTAGTAAAGTATGTAAACCGTAGTAATAAATGTAAACAATGAATGTAAACAGTAGTATGATTATAGGCAGTAATGTAATACAAACATTAGTGCAAATATAATAATTAGTGCAAACTGAATGAGCACATGACCATGAGTTGAGTGAATAACCTGTTTTGATGACACAGAGTCCAGTGTTAAAATCTTTGTGTTGTGTGGTAATGTGTGAAAGTTTTTTGTGTTAAGGTAGTACAAGTGGGAGGGGAGGCAGAGCTATCTCCTTCAAGGAGAAGTAGAGGTCACAGTGTGAGCTAGCTCTGCAAGCGAACAGGTCCACAGAGGCTCTACCGAAACGTGACCATACCTGTTCCACGATCCGTGGGTTCAGGCTCCATTCCGACGCCAAAAGAGGCCCTCTTGAAAGGGCATCTGCTCCATAAATCAGATCACCAGGGACATGAGTCGCCCTAAGTGACAAGATTCTTGGAGTACACCATGTGAGCATCCTTCGTGTCAGATCTAGGAGGGCCCGGGACCTCGTCCCTCCTTCTCTGTTGATGAAGGACAACAGGATGAAGGTCCTGTTATCTGATTTTACCAGGATATGATGCCCAGCAACCAGACCTTTACTGAAGAAGTATTTCAATGACAGGAATACGACCAACAATTCCAGGAAGTTAATATGTAATTTGGCTTCCTGCTCGTTCCAAAGACCGCGGGCGTTCTGGTTTCTGCAGATTGCTCCCCATCCTGTTTTTGAGGCTTCCGTCGTGATGACTACACGGGACGACACCCTTCCCAGTGAGACCCCTTCCGTGAATACGGACAGATCTCTCCAAGGTTCCAGGGCCTTTGGACACTCTTGGTCTATCTTAACCTTTTCTGCTTGGTTAGGCAGAGCGGGTTGTGTTTGTTGGTTTAACCATACCTGTATGGCCCGCATTTTCAATAATGCACACAAGGAATGGATGCCGCCAAGAAGCCTAACAGGCGTTGGCAGGTTTTCATAGGGACCCGTTGGTCCAGTTTAAATTTTCCCAGGCAATGGCAAATGGAGGAAACTCTTTCCTTCGAGAGCCATGCTCTGTATTGGACAATGCCAATCTGTACACCCAGAAATATGGTAACCCGTGACAGAGTCAGATTGCTTTTCTGTAGGTTTATGACAAAACCGAGAGACTCCAGGTTAGAGATCACCTTAAGGAAGTGTGACAGCGCCTGCCTTCTGCTTCCAGCCAGAATCAGAGTCAGAGTCAGAGTCAGAGAGAATTTATTGTCATTTGCACCGCATGTAGTACATGTGTTGAAAACGAGATTATGTACACAGGGTCCCAGTTACATCCAACAACAAATGCAAGAGAAAAACAATAATAACATCTAGGATTAACTAAGAGAGACATCAGCTAGTAATACACTAAGCCCTAATGTAGTAGAAAAACATCATTATAAACAGCAGCACGAACATGAGTCATTATGAGCAGATGGTCACAGATGAACGCAGCAACAAGAAACAGATCAGTATCAACATGATGTGACATTTTGCAGTGTTTATTCTTATTATTTATTTATTCATGAGTCTGACAGCCTCAGGGTAGAAGCTGTTCCTCAGTCTAGTGGTTCTACATTTGATGCTCCTCAACCTCCGTCCCGAGGGGAGTGGTGCAAAGAGTGAGTGTGCTGGGTGAGTGAGGTCTTTCATGATGCAGGTGGCTCTTTTTCTGCATCTGGAGGTGTAAATGTCTGTGATGGGGGGAGACTGACTCCCACAGACTTCTGTGCAGCAGGTCATCCAGGTAATTCAAGACCCTGAGTCCTTGGTTCTAGCACTAGAAGTCCTAGGATTTTCGACATCCCCCCAGAAGTCCTGAAAGAGGGTCAAAAGACCCTTAGTCCAAACCAACCATTAGTGGGCCATTAGTGGGTCCACATTAGTGGGCCATTAACTGCCTTTTGTTATAAATATGCGTGCACACAACTCAGACACCCCCACCACACCAGACTGCACAAACTGCATTCCAATGTTTCCACCAGGTAAGTAAGACTCTGCTTGCACTTCCCCCCTTAGTCAGAAGAGAGGCCCTGACCTGAATTCACACATAACAGACCCTGAAGTTATCTCACAGTTGAACATTTTGGGACATCCACTGAACGGAAAGCTTTGTCTGCTCCAGAACAATTTTATGCATAAAATTGTCTTATTCTGCTGTGCTGACTATCCTGTAACTTTGATGTTCTGTCAAATAAATTATTTTGCTTACAAGTACTGTCTCTCTCCGTGTCCTTGGCACATGTATATACTGAAGGAAAATACACACGCTTAGATGGTCTATATGGTAATCTCATTCTAAACAGGGAACACACCTGTTATATAATCAATAAATAGGTGTTCTATAATCAAAGTATGTCCAGCTGTTATACAAATGTTTATGCCATTACGTGTTTCACAAATGTTTATGCAATTACAGGCTTCACAAATGTTTATGCAATTAAACAACATTAGAACGCACACTTTGAGATCCAGCAAATAAAGGGTTAACATGCTCGGGAGACATGCACGTTTGCTTTGCTCTGGGACTCACAGACCTTCAGAACATACACTTGACTACAGTCACTTATAAAACAAACACACACACACTTGGGAACTGGCATTAATTCACATTAGAGATAGAAGACACTAAACACATGAGTATAATACACTAACACATGAGTCTGATACTTTAAAAACCTCTCAGACATGCAGAACAAAAGAGCTGGCTGAGGAGACTTCTGACATAAATCTCCAAGGTCATAAACGGGGAGCTGCAAAGACTCGCTATCAGGCCATAAGCCAATGAGAGACCAGAAAAAGCAAAAGCCTGCATGATATACTCCCACTGGAGCAAGACATCGTCAGCATTCTTTTGACCACCTCGGCGCAACAGGTCAGGGCAAAAATGCTCACATTTCCTTGTGCACAAGAAATTGTTTATGAATGCTCAAATTCTGTTTAACCTGTTTTAAACCTGTGTCTTAATCAATAAATCCTATTTTTTTAAGAGACGCCTGGTCATTTCGAACACGCTCGAACTGAAATCCCTTCAGTTTTGGTGACCCCGACGTGATGACCCAGGTGAACCTCTGAAACAGACGAGGAGCTCGTGGACCGACAGTGCAGGGGCCCAAAAACAACAGAAGGTAAGTTGTTACCGTGTTTCAACTAGAACAACAATTTGGCCCAGAATCCAAATTTACTGCACTTTAGGTACCACAGAATCTCTCGTGATAAGGGATCTTGGTAAACTTAATAAAAAATTAATCTGGTTTATGAGAGGATTTCCTCAGACACAGGTTTCAGCTTAAACAGAAGCGCGCAGGCTCGGTTCGGGATCAAGGGGGGGGCGAAGGCCGCTCCCCGCCTGGTGCGGCCGAGGAGCACACGTTCGTTTAAATAAATCACGGGTCAAGCGAACGTCGAAGTTTTTATTACTTACTGTTTGAGGATAAGCGTTTCCATTCAGGCCGTGAGTAGCCGCTGCCGACGGGCTTGTTTCACTCCGGCTGACTCGTGCCGGTAGTGAGTAGTCCGGTCCCGGTGTCTTGTTTCACGGTCTTGTTTGGAAAAGCGCTTACGGTGCGTTTGATCCTCTGAGTAGCTGGAAAAGGTCGTTTCAACTTGTTTCGCATCCGCTCGCGAGTAGAAAAAACGACTGCCGCTTGTTTTGGAAGATCATACGTAAAACTGTACTCTGGTGGCGTGGGGGGGTCGCCAGAAGTTCACGCTGAGGTGAACACTCGCAGTGGGCCTTACGCTAAACTTGCGGGGTAGCGTAGTGGAATCGCCCTGGGAGCAAGGACCGAAGACGTCTAAAAAAAAAGAGGTTGTGTACTACAGCATATTGATGCCACAGGTGTTTAAGGTTTTTAAAATATTTTGCGTCGCATTTCTTTCAGATTTTGTGTGAATCGTCGTTTTAGGGCCTGAGATCTCAATTAGATTTAAATTAGGTGTTTTAATTGTTTGTTAAATGTTTGTGTCAAATGTCTGTGTCGACTCAGAGAGTGGGGAGTGGAGTTTTCTTTCTTTTCAGAGTGACTGGTGTGCCATACTCTGCATGAATGGCAGGTGGCGCTGTTGTCTAACAGGAGGGCAAGTCTGATTTTCCACAGACTTGGCCCTATGTTTGAATGGCTCAGCTCATCTGTGGGTGCTTGTGAAATAAACAATTTGGGTGAATGAGATGGCGGAAGGCGGTTATGGCACACATACAAAATGCAGGAATGAGGAGATCTTTTTGAACTATTTCTGCAGACACAGGGAGATGTAACAAGTTGAGGGGAAACGTATCAAAAAGAATTGAGGGTGTAGAAAAAAAAAAAAAAAAAAAGGGAAATAAGGCAGTCCCACACGCAGCTGGTGGGATACACTCACATTCCAGGGGGGTGAGCTACAAACATGAGAGTAGCAACACTGAAGAGCAGGTACATTTCACACATAACAAGTACACTTTGTACAGGACACATAAATTAGACATAAATGTACACGGAGCAACTCAGACTTGTTTTAATCTAAACTCTTCTTAAACTTTTAAACTCCCCTTAAACAAAGACAAGAGACACATTTAATCTAAGCAGGTCAGGTCAGCAAAGAGACCTTGAGGGCGGCTATAAATCTTAGTGGCCCAGGAAACCAGCCTTATCAGAAGCCCAGAACATTTTATGATAACACATACCAGCTGCCCGGGTCGGATGTCCTGAGAGCAGGAGCTGCTCTCTGAATCTCCGGTCCGGAGGTATAGGAACCCATTTAATTTGTCAACCTGTTTTACCTGTGTTTTTTCACATAAATTTTATTTTCTTCAAGAGAGGCCTAGCGCATTGGAACACCTCAACTAAAGTTAACCAGATTTAAACAAACCTAACAACAGCTCTATGCAATTGGAACAGAACGAGCTCATGGTAACACAGGTGCAGATTATCAACAGCTAATTGAAAATATGAACAGATTGACCTTCTTGAAGAGTTATTTTTAAAGACTGAAAGTGTGCAGGAGGACACAGAAAACAGCTTAATTCAAAAGAGAAGTCAGGGCAGCAGGAGGCAGGATAAAGAGCAGTCAAACGTCGCCACCTACAGGAGGTTGAAACAAGGTGCAGAAACCCAAGACTGAGGAGGAGGAAGGTGGAGGAAAGCAGTATATATCAATCAACCACAGAGCAAAAGCTTATTTGGATATTTTAAGAGGTTTTATTTAGAAATCAGCCACAAAGCAAGAAGCTTATTTGGAAACTATAAGGGGTCAACAATTCATCAATTAGACACACAAGAGTTCTAGAGAGATGGGAGACAATCTTTGATGGAGGTTAAGTGAATTGTATAGTTGGCATAAATTTTTTGTTTGGGAAAATATTTTGTGTTGGATTTTAAAGTGGAGTTAAGAAAAGACCCGTTGTGCAGACCAGACCCGGCGAAATGTGTCTTGTTGGAGACAAATGGCAAATGATAGCTTTTGAATTTTGGTTTAACAATATATGGGTCAGATTTATTTGTTTTTTCTTTCACAGCCTGACAGCACACAGTGCGTGGAGAGCATCAGACAGACAGACCTCTTTTGATACAGAACACATAATTGTAATTTACCATGAGTTAGGATTCAAGCAAAATGCACGAAACTTTTCGTTTGTCAGGAGATTGGGGAAACAGTGATGGCTCCATTTGATTTGAATGCATAAAGTTGACGTCTACATGGTTCATTTTGACTCTGGGAGCGACAGCTGCCAGGAAGTGAGGGCAAGACCTCTCACTCATGAATGGACACAACACAAAGACAGTTGAAGGACAAAGCAAAGAACTGTCATTCAAACACCAGAATGTCCACGAACTTCCTCAGCCAGAGTTCAAGGCAGCGACCTGAACAAAAGAACAGTCCAGGACACAAACAGATGTCAAAGTCAGCAAACACAACGTGAAATCAAGTGAAGTCAGGACTTGGGGCATCCTGCAGAGAAAGCCACCCAGAAAAAAGGGGCGGGACACTGGAGCTGACCTAAGCTGGACAAATGGACAAATTCACACGATCAGAGCATGAGCATGTGAAACAGCTGTCACGAGTCACTCATTCCAGCAACCCGTGAAGGCGTCGGCCTCACATTCGAATCGGTGGGGTCACATTGGGGCCTCAGTCTCAGGGCCAAACGTAAAGTGCATTATTTAATGATGACACATAGAACAGGCCACCGCAGGCCACAGGATTAATAGATTAATACTGGACGGTGAGTTCTGTTTGTCTGCTTCTCCCCATCCCAGTAGGCTCTAAAACAAGATAACAAGGCTCTCATCCCGAGGCCTACAGGAAAATGAGTTTGTGAATATCTTCACAGGTGAAATTGGTGTCACCTCAATTATTCATATTAGGTTTAAAGGTTAAATATTTAATGGCATTTCTCCTCGAGGGGAGGCATTGGCGGGAGTCTGGTGGGTACAACGAGATCAATAAATTAGGAAATACAGAAGGAGCACGTGGTGGTCAGTGAGAAAAATGGTTATTGTGGACAGAAAAGCGGAGCATTGAGAGTGCTGGTTTTGGCAGAAGGCGGCAGACAGATCAGTGTTTTGACACGCTGGTAGGCCTGAAGTGGAAAGGAGAACACAGTCAGCGCAGAGGGCAAAGGGCAAGGCTCTGTGTGAACTTTGGAGGGCAGCACAAACTAAGCTCACTCAGAGGACAAGAGAGGGTTGTGAACAGCACAGGGAGACGAGTGAGGCTGACAGGAGCAATGACACCACTTCTTGACATCACTAATACACCGAGACCCACTGAACAACAGAAATTTGACCGTTTGGCTGATTTGGAAGCAAAAGGAACATCAGGAAACATCAATTGGAACTACAAGGGAGGCCCAACACAGAAGCCAGTGGCGGCTCCTGAAGAGAGACCCTGAAAACAGGACCAGGGAGCTGAAGTGGAGCAGGATGGACTGAACTCTTCCAGAAGACGGAGAAAGAAGAGGATTTCGAGGAGCATGCGGAAACTCGCGCAGGTGCATGCACACCAGTTGAGCGGAAATTCTTTCAGCTGGTGGCATGCACACATTTAAATTCTCTGATCAGAACATTTGTGCACGTATGCGCCGTCCTTTCATTGCGTGATGCTCGAATGGACAAGGAGCTCGCGCGAATAAAGAAAATTTCAGATTCGGAAGGACACCAGGTCATGAGAGAATAATTGGTTGTACAGACAGGTTAATACGGTATAAGGTGTCCGAAATTTTATGGTTGACGTGCCATATTCACTGGCTGACCAGAGGTATAACAAAAACAGAAGAGAAGATGAGAAAACAGTTAAAAATTTTAATCAATTGTTACAGTCCAAGACATTTTTTCCTTTATTTCTGCAAAACTCATATAGGAGGATTGTATACATTTTAAGGAAAAATGCAGATCTACAGAAAGTGGGAAAAAATAATTTAGGCCTCAAATATCTTAGCCCACTTTTGAAAATTTGGCTGAAATCTGTGCACAGACTAAAATTAATTAACTTGGGGGCTTTAGGGCTGAGGACGTCTGTAAATAGGGGTTGTGTGTTGTTGAAATGTCATGTAAAATGTACTTTGTGAGACTTATGGTGGTCTGTCCAGCTTCCTTCTCCAGAACGGTGAATCCATCGCACAAGAGGCGACAAAGCCTGATCGAAGGCGGGAGGCCCACTGACATCCTGGGGGCTTCTCAGAGTCTATAAGAGAGAGAGTCACCACGTGAGCGAGCACATCTGGGCTGCTGAAACGCACATCATCAGCGCGCCAGAGAGGGTGAGACACAGCCAGAGTGGTCCGGAGGGAGAACCCCAAAGGTCATCACAACAGGTCGAGGCACACCTCGCGGGGCTTCAGAACGGAGAGCTCTGAAGGGTCATCTGGAGCAAGCAGGTCCACACAAAAGGTCGGCTGTCCTGTGTCGTGGTCGAGAAGGTGTCGTGGTCGAGAAGGTGTGGGGTTCTGTTGCTGCTTCGCTTCACTTCCTCTTCCGGTGAAGCCATCTGTCCGTGAGGTGTTCTGGGTCGAGTGGAAGAAGAAGCATTCTGCAGACACCTGTCTTCTCGCTGTGGGAAGTCATCTTGAGAAGCATCTTTGTTCTTGCCTTTAAAACCGGTCCGGCCTGCCTGCCTTGAGAGGGAAGATCCAGCAGCTTAAACAGGCAGAGCCCAGCAGGTGGACCTGAAGAGGAAGGGGGGTCTGCCATCCTACTTTGGGTCGGGGCAATTTGCTTGACCAGTGGAGCGGGGAAATTTGGACGAAGTACCGGCTGGGTATAATAGCTTTTTGCAGCCCAAAATTGATAAGGTGGTGGCGAAGCGACGCCCTTCGTGGCCCCTGAAGAGTGCCGTGGTCAACAAAGATCTGAGGAGAACAGGGAGCAGAGTTTAGAAAACCTAAGACATAATCAATATAGATGAACTGGAAAAGTAGTTGAAATTTTGCAAGTGTATGTGTTTTGTGTTTTGAAATCATCAAGGGTTAGCTAATTCACTGATATCATATGATTTTAACTTTAAGAATCACTCTTAAAGCACACAGTGAAGGTTAAAGGTTAGATTACATACTTACTCTTTAATGAGTGTTGTATACTAGACTGCATTACATTTAGCTTAGCTGCCAAACATTAGCTGTTCTCTAACAACTACACATAATCAATTAGTTAGTATTACCTCAAGTAGTTCGTATTTTTTTTTAAATTAGAGGTCGATACATCTACTCATACTTCTTATGCACACATATATGATTTTCAAGGGTTTCAAGGTTTCAAGGGTTTGGAGTTACATCTCTCGATTTCACAGCTAAAATAAAGAAGAATTAAGGTTCTGAAATCTTCCATAATTCTGATTTAAACTGGTTGGGAGGGGGATGTATTCCTTTTGAATATGTGTTTCCTTACAGGCCCGGATCCAGTGTACCTGTGTTAAAAAAAAAAAAGATTTTGTTAACTGTGCATGTTTTTGAAATTTCATCTCTGAATTCATTCTATGTGTCTTCTTTTCCAGGGTTGTTGATTTTACTGTACAGGAGGTCATTTTACTTGCGTTTCGTATTGTACTATCACGTTCAGGGGTGCGCTGTGTTGATGTGGTGCTGGGTTTCTGCCGTGAATTCATCATGGCCGATGGGCATCACCGGCTGTTTGTGATAGGAGGTGGGATCTCGGGGACTGTGGTCTTCATCGTTTTGTTGTTGGAATATTTCTGTGTAATACCAGGTCATCCAAGTTGCCGTCCAGTGCCCCCGCAGAGGGACAAGAGAGATGCCCTCATGCAGGAGGCGTGGCCACAGGTACAGGATGCTGGTCTTCTGTCGATGAATTTCTCTGAAGTCTTTCAGAGAAATTCGTGGTATACATACGCACAGTTCCTGGCCCGAAACCGTCACACGTCTGAATCGTATATCTGTACCCCGCTCCCGGTTACAGAATCACAGCTGCCACTGCGTGTGAAACCTCTTGACCGGTTGTTGTCATTCTGTGTTCTGCAGATTAGCTCCAGAGGATTCTTCAGGGAGCACCTGCAGTGTCAGCCTAAAAGGTGCAAACTGAGCACATTATCACAGCCGATGGTGTTAGCTCAGTTTGTGGAGTGGCCATCCAGTGGACAGTTCCCTGTCTGTGTGCGGCGGGTCCATCATCAGGACTCGTACCAGGTGGTAGTGGGATCGCTCCCTGAGAAGAAGTGTCGAGCGTTATACTACCCAGGGAGGGAATTCATGGGTGTGCCTGGCAGTAATGGCACGTATCCGGTCGAGGCTTTGGGCTGGCTGTGTGGGCATCAGGTGCTGCTGACATTGCCCGCAAACTGGACTGGGTGCTGTGCACCTGTTGCGGTTACAGACGAGTCGTACCTGGTGTCTTTGAGTAACGGTTCTCATTATGTGGGACGGTCGAAGACTTCTGACGTCAGTCAGCACGAGTCTTTTTGGGGTTCAGAGGTCCCAATGGAATGGAAGCGTAGCTTCTTCCCGGGGTCAAAGGTCGGAGATCACCTGTTGCGTGTGGAAGCTTTAGACTACCACTTTGGGATGTTCCTTTATGAGTCTGTGCAGGCGTTAGAGACCACCTCCGCAGAGCCGTGGGCCCTGCGTGTGGCGTCTTTACATCATAAATTGCTGTTGGATTTGTTTAAGGCGTCTGTTAACGGTGTGTGTGTGATGATCAATGTTAACACCTGCTGTACCTTTATACCTGAGGCGTCTGTTTCAGATCCGCAGGTCAGGGTGACAGCGGCCCTGCGCCATCTGCGAGAGCTTCAGGAGCCTCAAACGGAGGAAGCGCATACGGGGCTGTGGCATGCTCTGTCTTGGTTCACGAGAGGATCATGGCATCAGGTGTTAGTTAAGCTTTTGGCTTTGCCACTAGCTATTCTGGTACTGTTCTGCCTATTTATGGGGTGTGTGACACCTTGTGCACGGGCAAAAATCTCGAGGATGATTGCTTCCAGGGAAATGGAGGATTTTGGGACGGCGTTTCCCTTGGTGCAGGCGGGGTCCACACCGTCGCCTGCCGCACAAACTCACCTGTATTTGGCAGACAACAGATACCTGTAGTAGTGGGGAGTGTTTGAGTGTGGAATGGAAGAGTGTTGCTTTTGTCCTAATTATATTATTTCTCTGATGATCTTGCTGTTTGGAGGGGGTTTCATGTTTTCATCTTGTTTTTCGGGTTTAATGATGGAGTCAGTTTGGGGTTAGTCGGGATGGTTGGTTCTGGGGTCAGATTGAGGTCAGACGCAGTTCGCTGCTGGGTGAAGGAGCTCTCAGGTATTCGGCGGAGTCCAGATACCTGTAGAGTGGATGGGGAACTCGGAGGTGGACCCCAGCTGGGGAGTTGGAGCGAAGAGGGGGAACTGCATTTATCATTTTAGGCTTGGTTAGAATAGGCCACTAAGGCTTTCAATGGATGATTGTTGTTTTTGCGATTAGATGATGATTAGTTTTGGAGTCAGATGGAGGTTAGGAGGGGAGTTAGTTGATTTTGATGGTTTGTTTGCTTTGCTTTGGTTTTTGTTTTGGGTGATTTTGGGATGGATCACTGTTATTCATGTTATTATGATTAAATCTCTATTGTTCACGCAGGATCAGACCTATACTATAGGTGTTTTATTCGCTGCTGTGTTTCATGTGGTCACAACGGTTCAGCCCCAGTTCGAGACCAGATGGAGGGGCTCTCAGGTTTCTGGCTGCGTCCAGGTGCCTGTGGAGTTTGGAGATGGACTCCAGGTGGGGGAAGCCGTTGGACTGATGATTGTTGTTATCCTCGTATGATTTGGTGATTTGGGGTGATTGTTTGGATGTTGGGTTGATGTTGATGATTGAGATTTACTTATGGAGTCAGATGGTGGTTGCGTGGGGTTGGTTGATTTTTGCTTTGGGGGTGTTTTTGCTTGGTGTGTTGTATTTTTCCTGTGGTGTTGAGGTGGGGGTCCTCTTCTGGGGATCCGGCTGGTGGCGTGTAGGTTGTTTTGACCTATTAAAATAGGTCAAGAGAGGGAGGTGAAGGAAAATACACACGCTTAGATGGTCTATATGGTAATCTCATTCTAAACAGGGAACACACCTGTTATATAATCAATAAATAGGTGTTCTATAATCAAAGTATGTCCAGCTGTTATACAAATGTTTATGCCATTACGTGTTTCACAAATGTTTATGCAATTACAGGCTTCACAAATGTTTATGCAATTAAACAACATTAGAACGCACACGTTGAGATCCAGCAAATAAAGGGTTAACATGCTCGGGAGACATGCACGTTTGCTTTGCTCTGGGACTCACAGACCTTCAGAACATACACTTGACTACAGTCACTTATAAAACAAACACACACACTTGGGAACTGGCATTAATTCACATTAGAGACACTAAACACATGAGTATAATACACTAACACATGAGTCTGATACTTTAAAAACCTCTCAGACATGCAGAACAAAAGAGCTGGCTGAGGAGACTTCTGACATAAATCTCCAAGGTCATAAACGGGGAGCTGCAAAGACTCGCTATCAGGCCATAAGCCAATGAGAGACCAGAAAAAGCAAAAGCCTGCATGATATACTCCCACTGGAGCAAGACATCGTCAGCATTCTTTTGACCACCTCGGCGCAACAGGTCAGGGCAAAAATGCTCACATTTCCTTGTGCACAAGAAATTGTTTATGAATGCTCAAATTCTGTTTAACCTGTTTTAAACCTGTGTCTTAATCAATAAATCCTATTTTTTTAAGAGACGCCTGGTCATTTCGAACACGCTTGAACTGAAATCCCTTCAATATATTATACATATATATATATATATA
>JBBPBX010099247.1:0-12559 GCA_038048925.1 Garcialebias charrua | reverse complement strand
ATATGCATATACTGTACAGATAGACATATACATGTAAATATAACATGTTCTACTAAAATTGTGTGTGTTTGTGTGTGTGACTGTTTTGTGGTTTTAATGGACAGTGGTTTGTTAGGACAGCAATACGCTATAATCAGACAATCAGATAATAGCTCATTACTGTCCTGACAAAACACTGTCCTTAGAAACCACAAAACAGTCACACACAAAAACACACACAATTTTAGTTGAACATGTTATATTTACATGCCTATTACACGTATATGTAAGTGCCTATTTACATGTATATGTAAGTGCCTATATACATGT
The DNA here is from genome assembly GCA_038048925.1 of Garcialebias charrua. NCBI lineage: Eukaryota > Metazoa > Chordata > Actinopteri > Cyprinodontiformes > Rivulidae > Garcialebias > Garcialebias charrua. The sequence goes on along the minus strand of JBBPBX010099247.1, from coordinate 12,250 downwards.
ATATGTAAGTGCATATATACATGAATATGTAAGTGCATATATACATGTACTGTATATGCAAATGCATTTAAACATGTAAATGCATATATGTATATATACAAGAATATGCATATATGTACATATGCATAAACATATAGATGTATATATGCATAAACATACACATGTATATATATGCATATACATATAATGTTCAGATAGACATATACATGTAAATATAACATGTTCAACTGAAGTTGTGTGTGTTTGTGTGTGTGACCGTTTTGTGGTTTTTAAGGACAGTGTTTTGTCAGGACAGCAATACGCTATACAGTAATCAGACAATCAGATAACAGCTCATTACTGTCCTGACAAAACACTGTCCTTAGAAACCACAAAACAGTCACACACACAAACACACACAATTTGAGTTGAACATGTTATATTTACATGCCTATTACACGTATATGTAAGTGCCTATTTACATGTATGTGTAAGTGCATATATACATGTATATGTAAGTGCATATATACATGTACTGTATATGCAAATGCATTTAAACATGTAAATGCATATATGTATATATACAAGAATATGCATATATGTACATATGCATAAACATATAGATGTATATATGCATAAACATATACATGTATATATATGCATATACATATAATGTACAGATAGACATATACATGTAAATATAACATGTTCAACTGAAGTTGTGTGTGTTTGTGTGTGTGACTGTTTTGTGGTTTTTAAGGACAGTGTTTTGTCAGGACAGCAATACGCTATACAGTAATCAGACAATCAGATAACAGCTCATTACTGTCCTGACAAATGTCATGGTCTGTTTAGTGTTTCTGTGTTCTGTCTGTTTGTTTCCATTCACATAACCCTGCTCCATTTTAGTTATTTCAGATTTAGTTTATTTCCCTGTCCTGTCCCAGATTAGTTAAATTCCTGTTTAGTTTACTTCCCTGTTCAGTCCCAGTTTAGTTATTCATGTTACATGTTTTAGTTAGTTCCCTAGCCCTGGTCTGTTATTTATTACTTCCCCAAGTGTTCACTCTGGTCCTTCCTGGTGTTGTGCTGCAATTAGTCTGATTATTTTCACCTTTGTCCCAAGCCCTGCCTGTGTGTATATAAGTTCCTCTGTGAGTTCTGTCTTTGTCGGTTCGTCATCGTTTTGGGTTCATCCTAGTCCTGTTCCCTGAGTTCCCTGAGTTATGTGAGTTTTGCTGCCATTGTCAGCCTTTTTTCTGTTTGAACAATTAAAGTATTTATTTTTGTACTTTGCCTCCTGAGTCCTGTCTGCAAATGGGTTCTTTCCACGGTCCCTGAGCCTGGACCCTAACAGTACGAACCGACCAGTTTCTGAGCCCAGCAGACAGGTTCTCCTGAGTTTTTTTTGTTTTTGTTTTTTGCTTACCTGTTTTTTGAGTTTTCTTCAAGATGAGGAGAACCACCATCCGATGTGGTACCTATTGGACTAAACCCGTCCTGGACCTGACGGAGTACAGCCAGGCAGTGGAGGTTCTGCCTTCACCTCTCCTGCTGCAGGAGGAGAGAAGAAGGACTAAAGGTAGCCACACAACACCCAGGTCCAGTTTTTCCTCAGCCCCCGTGCCGACTTACTCCGGGTGGACGTCGGGTGAGGACGCAGAGTCAGAGGACGAACTCTGGCTTGCCCCCGTGGTCCACTCACAACGTCGCCGTAAGAGAGGAAAACGGAAGACCCGGAGAGGGTCCACCACACCTTCGGTCCATGCAGTTGGTCCTGCTCAGTCCAGCGAGACTGAGTCCCCTGTGCCCAGCCCCAATGTCGCTGTGGGGGCGGTCCCCGTTGCCTCACCTCCCAGGATTCCGGTGAGGACGGAGCTCGATGCCACACCTCCGGCACGCCCAGCTGTTCATGCTCAGTCCGGCGAGACTGGGTCACACACGCTCCAGCTCCAAACCAATGACTACATATCAATAAATCAAACTTTGCTTAATTTCATCACCTCTGCTCAAAATAATCCAGACTGCTCTAAATTTTTGCTTTCCCTCGCAGAAGAGTTCTTGTTATCTCAACCTGGTCTGACCCAACTCCCTGAGTACCAACAAATTTTGATTTTCATAAGGACTATGAGGACAAGCACCACGGTACAAGTTCCAGACCCAGTCCCTGCAGCAGGAGGTCCAGTCCCTGCAGCAGGAGGTCCAGTCCCTGCAGCAGGAGGTCCAGTCCCTGCAGCAGGAGGTCCAGTCCCTGCAGCAGGAGGTCCAGTCCCTGCAGCAGGAGGTCCAGTCCCTGCAGCAGGAGGTCCAGTCCCTGCAGCAGGAGGTCCAGTCCCTGCAGCAGGAGGTCCAGTCCCTGCAGCAGGAGGTCCAGTCCCTGCAGCAGGAGGTCCAGTCCCTGCAGCAGGAGGTCCAGTCCCTGCAGCAGGAGGTCCAGTCCCTGCAGCAGGAGGTCCAGAACCTGCAGCAGGAGGTCCAGAACCTGCAGCAGGAGGTCCAGAACCTGCAGCAGGAGGTCCAGAACCTGCAGCAGGAGGTCCAGAACCTGCAGTGTCTTTGGAGGGTGCCTCCCAGGAAGGAGCCCCTCCTGTCTCCTGTGCCGAGGGGGTCCCGGAGGACCTTCCTCCTGTCTCCTGTGCCGAGGGGGTCCCGGAGGACCTTCCTCCTGTCTCCTGTGCCGAGGGGGTCCCGGAGGACCTTCCTCCTGTCTCCTGTGCCGAGGGGGTCCCGGAGGACCTTCCTCCTGTCTCCTGTGCCGAGGGGGTCCCGGAGGACCTTCCTCCTGTCTCCTGTGCCGAGGGGGTCCCGGAGGACCTTCCTCCTGTCTCCTGTGCCGAGGGGGTCCCGGAGGACCTTCCTCCTGTCTCCTGTGCCGAGGGGGTCCCGGAGGACCTTCCTCCTGTCTCCTGTGCCGAGGGGGTCCCGGAGGACCTTCCTCCTGTCTCCTGTGCCGAGGGGGTCCCGGAGGACCTTCCTCCTGTCTCCTGTGCCGAGGGGGTCCCGGAGGACCTTCCTCCTGTCTCCTGTGCCGAGGGGGTCCCGGAGGACCTTCCTCCTGTCTCCTGTGCCGAGGGGGTCCCGGAGGACCTTCCTCCTGTCTCCTGTGCCGAGGGGGTCCCGGAGGACCTTCCTCCTGTCTCCTGTGCCGAGGGGGTCCCGGAGGACCTTCCTCCTGTCTCCTGTGCCGAGGGGGTCCCGGAGGACCTTCCTCCTGTCTCCTGTGCCGAGGGGGTCCCGGAGGACCTTCCTCCTGTCTCCTGTGCCGAGGGGGTCCCGGAGGACCTTCCTCCTGTCTCCTGTGCCGAGGGGGTCCCGGAGGACCTTCCTCCTGTCTCCTGTGCCGAGGGGGTCCCGGAGGACCTTCCTCCTGTCTCCTGTGCCGAGGGGGTCCCGGAGGACCTTCCTCCTGTCTCCTGTGCCGAGGGGGTCCCGGAGGACCTTCCTCCTGTCTCCTGTGCCGAGGGGGTCCCGGAGGACCTTCCTCCTGTCTCCTGTGCCGAGGGGGTCCCGGAGGACCTTCCTCCTGTCTCCTGTGCCGAGGGGGTCCCGGAGGACCTTCCTCCTGTCTCCTGTGCCGAGGGGGTCCCGGAGGACCTTCCTCCTGTATCCTGTACCGAGGGGGTCCTGGAGGACCCTCCTCACGTCTTCTACTGTCCTGAGGTCTGGCCTTTGTCGTCTGCGGCTCCTAGGGTTTCATCTTCGCCGTTTGCAGTTCCTCTGGTCCCCGTGTTGTCTGCTATGGTCTCCAAGGCTCCTCGTGCGGGACGGCCTCCCGGACGTCCGCCTGGACTGGCTCCTGGCGATGGACGGACTCCCGGTCGACCGCCTGACCTGGCTCCTGGCGATGGACGGCCTCCCGGTCTACCGCCTGACCTGGCTCCTGGCGATGGACGGCCTCCCGGTCGACCGCCTGACCTGGCTCCTGGCAATGGATGGCCTCCCGGTCGGCCGCCCGCCCGGCCACTCTTCTGTTTTTGAACGTTGCCTAGGTTTTGCCCTGTCGGTTTTTGTTTAGGTTGTTCTGGCCCTCCGTCCTTGTGTTTTCCCCCATCCTCCCGCCCATTCTGTGTTTTTTGTGTGTTTGTGCTTTGTGGGACGTCAGGTGACGTCCCTTGAGGGGGAGGTTCTGTCATGGTCTGTTTAGTGTTTCTGTGTTCTGTCTGTTTGTTTCCATTCACATAACCCTGCTCCATTTTAGTTATTTCAGATTTAGTTTATTTCCCTGTCCTGTCCCAGATTAGTTAAATTCCTGTTTAGTTTACTTCCCTGTTCAGTCCCAGTTTAGTTATTCATGTTACATGTTTTAGTTAGTTCCCTAGCCCTGGTCTGTTATTTATTACTTCCCCAAGTGTTCACTCTGGTCCTTCCTGGTGTTGTGCTGCAATTAGTCTGATTATTTTCACCTTTGTCCCAAGCCCTGCCTGTGTGTATATAAGTTCCTCTGTGAGTTCTGTCTTTGTCGGTTCGTCATCGTTTTGGGTTCATCCTAGTCCTGTTCCCTGAGTTCCCTGAGTTATGTGAGTTTTGCTGCCATTGTCAGCCTTTTTTCTGTTTGAACAATTAAAGTATTTATTTTTGTACTTTGCCTCCTGAGTCCTGTCTGCAAATGGGTTCTTTCCACGGTCCCTGAGCCTGGACCCTAACAGATTGTTTGTTTTTGGCCCAAGTATCCATCTCACATAAAGGAAAGATAAATGGACAGAGTATTTACAAAACTCTTCTCATGATAGGTGGACTAAGATGAAATTAAAATTAGCTGAATTAAAGAAAACTATAAATTAAAAAACTGTGACTAATAATATTGAAGTCATACTTAACAATCCCTGCATTATTTATATAATTGATATCTATGTCATATACATACACACAAATATACATATATACATGTATATAAGCATATCATAAATGCATATTCATGTACTGTACAGTGTATATACATATATGCATATAAATGTATATATGCATATCAGATAGACATATACATGTAAATATAACATGTTCTACTAAAATTGTGTGTGTTTGTGTGTGTGACTGTTTTGTGGTTTTAATGGACAGTGGTTTGTTAGGACAGCAATACGCTATAATCAGACAATCAGATAACAGCTCATTACTGTCCTGACAAAACACTGTCCTTAGAAACCACAAAACAGTCACACACACAAACACACACAATTTGAGTTGAACATGTTATATTTACATGCCTATTACACGTATATGTAAGTGCCTATTTACATGTATGTGTAAGTGCATATATACATGTATATGTAAGTGCATATATACATGTACTGTATATGCAAATGCATTTAAACATGTAAATGCATATATGTATATATACAAGAATATGCATATATGTACATATGCATAAACATATAGATGTATATATGCATAAACATATACATGTATATATATGCATATACGTATAATGTACAGATAGACATATACATGTAAATATAACATGTTCAACTGAAGTTGTGTGTGTTTGTGTGTGTGACTGTTTTGTGGTTTTTAAGGACAGTGTTTTGTCAGGACAGCAATACGCTATACAGTAATCAGACAATCAGATAACAGCTCATTACTGTCCTGACAAAACACTGTCCTTAGAAACCACAAAACAGTCACACACACAAACACACACAATTTGAGTTGAACATGTTATATTTACATGCCTATTACACGTATATGTAAGTGCCTATTTACATGTATGTGTAAGTGCATATATACATGTATATGTAAGTGCATATATACATGTACTGTATATGCAAATGCATTTAAACATGTAAATGCATATATGTATATATACAAGAATATGCATATATGTACATATGCATAAACATATAGATGTATATATGCATAAACATATACATGTATATATATGCATATACATATAATGTACAGATAGACATATACATGTAAATATAACATGTTCAACTGAAGTTGTGTGTGTTTGTATGTGTGACTGTTTTGTGGTTTTTAAGGACAGTGTTTTGTCAGGACAGTAATGAGCTGTTATCTGATTGATTGTCTGATTGTTTATAGCGTCTGACTGTCCAAACAAACAACTGTCCATAAAAACCATAGTACACTCCTATACACACATAATTGAACATTAAGGTTGATGAAACCACACGTAGCAAGTAATTCTGTTTAGGAACACAAGAACTAAAATGTACCTTGGTATTCGTGTTTAAAGGAAGTTGATCGTGCTTCTGGCTACCTGCGATCTCCTGACTCTGGACGTGTTCACATGACATCTGTAAGAGATCATTTATACTTATATTTAGAGGAAATTCTACATTTTGATGATAGCTGCTGTCACATGTAAACCAATAAACATTACATGATTGTTTGTTTTTGGCCCAAGTATCCATCTCACATAAAGGAAAGATAAATGGACAGAGTATTTACAAAACTCCTCTCATGATAGGTGGACTAAGATGAAATTAAAATTAGCTGAATGAAAGAAAACTATAAATTTAAAAACTGTGACTAATAATATTGAAGTCATACTTAACAATCCCTGCATTATTTATATAATTGATATCTATGTCATATACATACACACAAATATACATATATACATGTATATAAGCATATCATAAATGCATATTCATGTACTGTACAGTGTATATACATATATGCATATAAATGTATATATGCATATCAGATAGACATATACATGTAAATATAACATGTTCTACTAAAATTGTGTGTGTTTGTGTGTGTGACTGTTTTGTGGTTTTTAAGGACAGTGTTTTGTCAGGACAGCAATACGCTATACAGTAATCAGACAATCAGATAACAGCTCATTACTGTCCTGACAAAACACTGTCCTTAGAAACCACAAAACAGTCACACACACAAACACACACAATTTGAGTTGAACATGTTATATTTACATGCCTATTACACGTATATGTAAGTGCCTATTTACATGTATGTGTAAGTGCATATATACATGTATATGTAAGTGCATATATACATGTACTGTATATGCAAATGCATTTAAACATGTAAATGCATATATGTATATATACAAGAATATGCATATATGTACATATGCATAAACATATAGATGTATATATGCATAAACATATACATGTATATATATGCATATACGTATAATGTACAGATAGACATATACATGTAAATATAACATGTTCAACTGAAGTTGTGTGTGTTTGTGTGTGTGACTGTTTTGTGGTTTTTAAGGACAGTGTTTTGTCAGGACAGCAATACGCTATACAGTAATCAGACAATCAGATAACAGCTCATTACTGTCCTGACAAAACACTGTCCTTAGAAACCACAAAACAGTCACACACACAAACACACACAATTTGAGTTGAACATGTTATATTTACATGCCTATTACACGTATATGTAAGTGCCTATTTACATGTATGTGTAAGTGCATATATACATGTATATGTAAGTGCATATATACATGTACTGTATATGCAAATGCATTTAAACATGTAAATGCATATATGTATATATACAAGAATATGCATATATGTACATATGCATAAACATATAGATGTATATATGCATAAACATATACATGTATATATATGCATATACGTATAATGTACAGATAGACATATACATGTAAATATAACATGTTCAACTGAAGTTGTGTGTGTTTGTGTGTGTGACTGTTTTGTGGTTTTTAAGGACAGTGTTTTGTCAGGACAGCAATACGCTATACAGTAATCAGACAATCAGATAACAGCTCATTACTGTCCTGACAAAACACTGTCCTTAGAAACCACAAAACAGTCACACACACAAACACACACAATTTGAGTTGAACATGTTATATTTACATGCCTATTACACGTATATGTAAGTGCCTATTTACATGTATGTGTAAGTGCATATATACATGTATATGTAAGTGCATATATACATGTACTGTATATGCAAATGCATTTAAACATGTAAATGCATATATGTATATATACAAGAATATGCATATATGTACATATGCATAAACATATAGATGTATATATGCATAAACATATACATGTATATATATGCATATACATATAATGTACAGATAGACATATACATGTAAATATAACATGTTCAACTGAAGTTGTGTGTGTTTGTGTGTGACTGTTTTGTGGTTTTTAAGGACAGTGTTTTGTCAGGACAGTAATGAGCTGTTATCTGATTGATTGTCTGATTGTTTATAGCGTCTGACTGTCCAAACAAACAACTGTCCATAAAAACCATAGTACACTCCTATACACACCTAATTGAACATTAAGGTTGATGAAACCACACGTAGCAAGTAATTCTGTTTAGGAACACAAGAACTAAAATGTACCTTGGTATTCGTGTTTAAAGGAAGTTGATCGTGCTTCTGGCTACCTGCGATCTCCTGACTCTGGACGTGTTCACATGACATCTGTAAGAGATCATTTATACTTATATTTAGAGGAAATTCTACATTTTGATGATAGCTGCTGTCACATGTAAACCAATAAACATTACATGATTGTTTGTTTTTGGCCCAAGTATCCATCTCACATAAAGGAAAGATAAATGGACAGAGTATTTACAAAACTCCTCTCATGATAGGTGGACTAAGATGAAATTAAAATTAGCTGAATGAAAGAAAACTATAAATTAAAAAACTGTGACTAATAATATTGAAGTCATACTTAACAATCCCTGCATTATTTATATAATTGATATCTATGTCATATACATACACACAAATATACATATATACATGTATATAAGCATATCATAAATGCATATTCATGTACTGTACAGTGTATATACATATATGCATATAAATGTATATATGCATATCAGATAGACATATACATGTAAATATAACATGTTCTACTAAAATTGTGTGTGTTTGTGTGTGTGACTGTTTTGTGGTTTTTAAGGACAGTGTTTTGTCAGGACAGCAATACGCTATACAGTAATCAGACAATCCGATAACAGCTCATTACTGTCCTGACAAAACACTGTCCTTAGAAACCACAAAACAGTCACACACACAAACACACACAATTTGAGTTGAACATGTTATATTTACATGCCTATTACACGTATATGTAAGTGCCTATTTACATGTATGTGTAAGTGCATATATACATGTATATGTAAGTGCATATATACATGTACTGTATATGCAAATGCATTTAAACATGTAAATGCATATATGTATATATACAAGAATATGCATATATGTACATATGCATAAACATATAGATGTATATATGCATAAACATATACATGTATATATATGCATATACATATAATGTACAGATAGACATATACATGTAAATATAACATGTTCAACTGAAGTTGTGTGTGTTTGTGTGTGTGACTGTTTTGTGGTTTTTAAGGACAGTGTTTTGTCAGGACAGTAATGAGCTGTTATCTGATTGATTGTCTGATTGTTTATAGCGTCTGACTGTCCAAACAAACAACTGTCCATAAAAACCATAGTACACTCCTATACACACATAATTGAACATTAAGGTTGATGAAACCACACGTAGCAAGTAATTCTGTTTAGGAACACAAGAACTAAAATGTACCTTGGTATTCGTGTTTAAAGGAAGTTGATCGTGCTTCTGGCTACCTGCGATCTCCTGACTCTGGACGTGTTCACATGACATCTGTAAGAGATCATTTATACTTATATTTAGAGGAAATTCTACATTTTGATGATAGCTGCTGTCACATGTAAACCAATAAACATTACATGATTGTTTGTTTTTGGCCAAAGTATCCATCTCACATAAAGGAAAGATGGATGGACAGAGTATTTACAAAACTCCTCTCATGATAGGTGGACTAAGATGAAATTAAAATTAGCTGAATGAAAGAAAACTATAAATTTAAAAACTGTGACTAATAATATTGAAGTCATACTTAACAATCCCTGCATTATTTATATAATTGATATCTATGTCATATACATACACACAAATATACATATATACATGTATATAAGCATATCATAAATGCATATTCATGTACTGTACAGTGTATATACATATATGCATATACATGTATATATATGCATATACTGTACAGATAGACATATACATGTAAATATAACATGTTCTACTAAAATTGTGTGTGTTTGTGTGTGTGACCGTTTTGTGGTTTTTAAGGACAGTGTTTTGTCAGGACAGCAATACGCTATACAGTAATCAGACAATCAGATAACAGCTCATTACTGTCCTGACAAAACACTGTCCTTAGAAACCACAAAACAGTCACACACACAAACACACACAATTTGAGTTGAACATGTTATATTTACATGCCTATTACATGTATATGTAAGTGCATATATACATGTATATGTAAGTGCATATATACATGTATATGTAAGTGCATATATACATGTACTGTATATACAAATGCATTTAAACATGTAAATGCATATATGTATATATACAAAAATATGCATATATGTACATATGCATAAACATATAGATGTATATATGCATAAACATATACATGTATATATATGCATATACATATAATGTACAGATAGACATATACATGTAAATATAACATGTTCAACTGAAGTTGTGTGTGTTTGTGTGTGTGACTGTTTTGTGGTTTTTAAGGACAGTGTTTTGTCAGGACAGCAATACGCTATACAGTAATCAGACAATCAGATAACAGCTCATTACTGTCCTGACAAAACACTGTCCTTAGAAACCACAAAACAGTCACACACACAAACACACACAATTTGAGTTGAACATGTTATATTTACATGCCTATTACACGTATATGTAAGTGCATATATACATGTATATGTAAGTGCATATATACATGTACTGTATATGCAAATGCATTTAAACATGTAAATGCATATATGTATATATACAAGAATATGCATATATGTACATATGCATAAACATATAGATGTATATATGCATAAACATATACATGTATATATATGCATATACATATAATGTACAGATAGACATATACATGTAAATATAACATGTTCAACTGAAGTTGTGTGTGTTTGTGTGTGTGTGTGACTGTTTTGTGGTTTTTAAGGACAGTGTTTTGTCAGGACAGCAATACGCTATACAGTAATCAGACAATCAGATAACAGCTCATTACTGTCCTGACAAAACACTGTCCTTAGAAACCACAAAACAGTCACACACACAAACACACACAATTTGAGTTGAACATGTTATATTTACATGCCTATTACACGTATATGTAAGTGCCTATTTACATGTATGTGTAAGTGCATATATACATGTATATGTAAGTGCATATATACATGTACTGTATATGCAAATGCATTTAAACATGTAAATGCATATATGTATATATACAAGAATATGCATATATGTACATATGCATAAACATATAGATGTATATATGCATAAACATATACATGTATATATATGCATATACATATAATGTACAGATAGACATATACATGTAAATATAACATGTTCAACTGAAGTTGTGTGTGTTTGTGTGTGTGACTGTTTTGTGGTTTTTAAGGACAGTGTTTTGTCAGGACAGTAATGAGCTGTTATCTGACTGATTGTCTGATTGTTTATAGCGTCTGACTGTCCAAACAAACAACTGTCCATAAAAACCATAGTACACTCCTATACACACCTAATTGAACATTAAGGTTGATGAAACCACACGTAGCAAGTAATTCTGTTTAGGAACACAAGAACTAAAATGTACCTTGGTATTCGTGTTTAAAGGAAGTTGATCGTGCTTCTGGCTACCTGCGATCTCCTGACTCTGGACGTGTTCACATGACATCTGTAAGAGATCATTTATACTTATATTTAGAGGAAATTCTACATTTTGATGATAGCTGCTGTCACATGTAAACCAATAAACATTACATGATTGTTTGTTTTTGGCCAAAGTATCCATCTCACATAAAGGAAAGATGGATGGACAGAGTATTTACAAAACTCCTCTCATGATAGGTGGACTAAGATGAAATTAAAATTAGCTGAATGAAAGAAAACTATAAATTTAAAAACTGTGACAAATAATATTGAAGTCATACTTAACAATCCCTGCATTATTTATATAATTGATATCTATGTCATATACATACACACAAATATACATATATACATGTATATAAGCATATCATAAATGCATATTCATGTACTGTACAGTGTATATACATATATGCATATACATGTATATATATGCATATACTGTACAGATAGACATATACATGTAAATATAACATGTTCTACTAAAATTGTGTGTGTTT
>JBBPBX010099245.1:0-12559 GCA_038048925.1 Garcialebias charrua | reverse complement strand
GGGGGCAAAGTAGCAAAGCAGTTTTATTTTTATGGGGGTGGGGGAATACTTTTATTTATTTATTTTGGGGGGAAAATATAACAGCTTCAGATTTAATTTAATTATTTTCTACTATAAACAGCTTTTATTCATGTATTTTTCATCTATTGACAACGTTTATTTTCAGCTTTTATTTTGAAAAGCCACAAGCAGCCACAAGCAGCGCTTCAACGGGGCGTTACCGTAGTAGATGTTTTAAACGCGCACAAACACGCCAGTGAGGGCTCACGGAGCCGAGTGCAGGCTCACTTTACCGCAGTAAAGTAACCCGGTTCACTTTATGGATCTGTATCAGTCTAATGAATCACTAAAGTAACCCGGTTCACTATATGGATCTGAGTCAATCTAATGAATCACTAAAGTAACCCGGTTCACTTGAGTCGTTCTCTCTTTGTTTGTTTCGGATCAGCACAGAGAGTAAGAAGTAACTCCTTTATCTTCCAGAAAACTGCTACTAACTTGTAACAAAGTCACTGGAGAGAAAGAATAAAGACACAAACCTAAAAGATGCAGTTGATGGTTGGGACTGAAAACAGCATCTAACATGTGTCTTGCTCCGTTTGTTCCTGAGCTGCAGCTCTACTTCCAAAATCCTCAGACTTTTCTTCTTCCTCTGCTTCCAGCTGTTTGAGCCGCTGTCTCCACATCTGTTCACTTCCGGTCAGCAACATTTACAGATGTTACAGCTCAATTTAACGTTCACTTCAACTCATTTGAGCAGCAGTCGAGAGAAAAGGCCTTCAGCTCGTAGCTACGGAGCAGAACAACAAACACTGACGTCACAACTGAGCAACTTCTGGTGCAACGTCACTTCCGTTAGCTGCTGCTCTTCAAAATAAGAGCTCAAACTGATCTGTTCTTCAGCTCTACATCATTCAGTTTCTGTGTTCCCATGGCAACTTGTAAATATTTCACTGACCCATAGACCCATCAGTGACCTCAGTTTGTCCCGTAGGTAAACACTCTGCACGCAGCTGCTCAAATTACGACAAGAATTTGGAGCGAAAGCGCGAGCATTTAACGCGAAAACGAACGCAGAGCTGTGCTTGTGAATGTGTGTGCACAGAACACACGCGTAGAGCGGCATACAGGCCGTACGCAGAGCTCTGCCGGGGCCTTTATTGTGAGACAACTCGCCTCGCGTATGCGGTCGTAAAATTTTAGCTTTGCGCGTTCGTGCCCTGTGGGGCTACGCTTGTGCCTCTGCGTACGTACGGCGTACAGCGGCGTACTGCCTTACGCAGAGCTATACCGGGGCCTTTAGATGTGAGAGGATGTGTGTGTGTGTGTGTGTGTGTCGTGTGTCAGTGTTTCTGCTGTGAGTGTGTCTCAGCTTTGATGTTTGTCTCTGAAACTGGAAACAGACGTGTTGCTGCAATTTATCTCTCCGATACAAACTTTATTGACCCCTGCAGGAAAACAGCTTGGTACCATCTCCCAACAGAACAGGAAGCAGCTGAGTCCAAACTGAAGAAGAGTGAACATCTGATGATGTCATGGATGAACTTGTTCCACTGAGAACAAGTTTAGAGTTCTTCACTTGTGAAACATTACTTATAAATGTCAATGTGTTCTATCTGTGAGACTCTCTGTGGAGTTAGAGCAGGACTGCTCAAAGTCCGGCCCGCACACGCATCATGTGACACCAAAAACTGAAATTTATCTATAAAATCATTTTGTCCTTTTGGACTTCAGAGCTTGATGCAGATGAACTCCTTTTGAATCATTTAAGGACATTTTTATTTTTATACTTTTTACCAACAGAAACTGGATGAAAAAATCTTCAAATGTGTCGTATTAAGAATGTTTTTCATATTTAATTTGTCTTTTTGTGATTTTTATTAAATTTCATAGTGAAAGAATCATAAACGTTTACTAATTTTAGTGTTTTTAAAATAAAAGTCTGTTGACTTCATCATCAATAGAGGGAAACTGGAGCCTTGAAAACCTGGAAAACCACTTTCACATTTTCCAGACATTGAAAACAGAGAATTTGAACTGATCTGATGATTAAAAGATGATTTTTCACAGATTGTGACGTGCACATGTATTAATGCTAGTATTCTGGTACCAGTGAGTCCATGTTCTGCTCCTCCAGTTTACCAGTTTGTTCCTCCTTTCATGACTCAGAGCGTTGAAGCATCAGATCTCTCACTGCTACAATAAATCTTTGCCTCCACCTAAGCAGCTCAGCTCTGAGCGTCTTGTGACTGAAAGATCTCCTGGAATTTCAGGATTCACTCAGGGAAAAATCAGGGACTTTTATTTTGAAATGCTGTGAAGTGTGCCTTCAGTGAGACTTTGAGTGAAGAAGAATGATTTGAATGTTTTCTGTGCTTTCATGGCGTCCTCCCAGCAGCTGAGATGTAACACGTGTCTGTGTTTGTAGTTGCTGTTGTAAAGTGTGAAACAGAACAGGAGGAATGAGTGTGATGCTCTGAACACTGATGATCCTCTGCTGCAGCTTCTATCAGCTCAAATGAAGCTTCAATGTTCAACTGAGTGAATGTGAACGACCTGAAGCTTCACTCACTCACTCAGTGTGTGTCAGTGAATGAAATGTGTGTGTGCTGGCCTGCAGCTCCATGACTCCATCTAGTGGACTGATAGTAGAAGTGCAGCAGCTGATGCAGCTTCCTCTGCCTCACTCTGCTGTCTGACTGCATTCAGCTGAAGCTGAGAAGAAACAAAGAGCCAACCAGAGGAGGAGCAGCTGATCTTTTTACAGCACACATCATGGAAAGGAGGAGCAGAGTTGATGTTCACATGAATGATGTGTGTTTCCTCTGCAGGTGAACGTAGAAAGTGTGTGTGAGCTGATGTGAATCCAGCAGCATGGATCAGTGTGAGGACAGAGAGGAGGGAGTCCCTCCCTCTAAAACCACTCTGTGTGGGGAACATGAGAGCCAGAGCAAAGGTCAGAGGTCACATCTCCAACTGTCCACCACTCTTCTCCATGTCAGAGCTCAGCAGTCACAGCAACACACTGACTTTATTCACAGGAACACATCTGGACCTGGATCCAGCTGTGTGTCCTTTAAGAGCAACTGGTCAAAGTTTCTTCCTCTTGATTTCAAACAAAGAGTTTCCTCCAACAACCAGTAAGTTTCTCTCAGAGTCCAGTCGAGGCTGGATGATATTAAAGATAATTGTTTTCTGTTGAACGACTTTGAGTTGATTTTTATTTCATTTCTCTGAGACTAAGTTGCTGCTTTCTGTCTGTAACTTGTTTCAAACTCTTGTTGAACAAAGAGAATAAAAGTCAAATCATGTGAGTTTTAAAGGATGCTGATTGTGTCGTGATGACAGAATCCAGCAGGAACCAGAACCAAACTGAGCCTTCAGCTCTGCTTTTTATTCTTCTCATGTTCACATGATCCATCACATGGATTTTAGATGAAATGATGAACATCCGTCTCCATGGTAACAGAAACTCTCAGCTGTCTCAGACTGACAGTTACAAACATCCAGGATCAAATCTCCAGTGGAAAAACCAAGACCCTCCTCTAAAACTCTGACTGACAGAGACAGAACCAGAACTCCCATCACAACCAGTTTCACTGTTAGTTTCCAGAACATCAGCAACAATCTGGACTTTTTACTGGTTTTACTGGTTTTTGGTATCAGTCCAGTCTGAGACTGTCACACAACAATGACACACAATAAGTGCACAGTGTGTGTTGGTGTTTGAGCTCTTTAAGAGAGGGGCAGTTAGAGGGCCTCCATCTTGACCCCAACTTGCACTGGGATGTGAGGGATGTGCACGTGGCTGTGACACATATTTGTGTTGACAGATGATTGAAACATCTGGAGAACTTGATGTTATTGACAAATGATTGAAACATCTGGAGAACTTGATGTTAAAGTTTCACCTGGACCTTCAAGATCAAGTGAATAAATCAATAGAAGTGAAATGAATGAAAAGGTGATGAAGAGCCACTAGAAGAAGATGAAGAGCTGCAGATGTTTGACCCCGGGGTCACATGGTCCAGCAGCTGCTCAGACACTTCATTGATCTTCTGTCATGACTAATAGTTGTTGTTGCAGCACAAACACAAGTGTTGCTTTGAAAGCAGCAACGTGTTGCTGTGATGTTGCTCTCCTCTCTCCACACCTCCTGTGTGTTGTGTGTGAAACATGTTCACACAACAACTAACTGTGGCTGCTTCACATCTGCCTTCACATCTGCTCTGGAGCTCATTTACAGCTCAGTGCTGCCACCTGCTGGATACACTCACAAACTACATGCAGGAACATCTGCAAACATCTGGCTTCAGCATCCAGCTGATGTTCATCTGTGCACTCTGAGTTCACATTTCACTCTTTTGATCCATCAGCATCATTTTTAGGACTTCTTCTCATTTGCTCATGTTCCATCACATGACCTGTCTGAGGACTTTCCTTTCACTCACACATGGACAAAACATGATCACCCTTTCATTCATGTCCACTTACAGGACCTGCTGCTTCTTTGTTTGTTTGTTTGTGTAATGTATATATATATCGCTCTGACTTCCTGAAATGAAAAGGTTTGTAGAAAACTCTTCAGGGGCCTTCACCTCGTCCTGCTGCTTTCAGAATCGAACCAGCAGCTGCACACAGGAGGTCAACACTTCTCCAGGAGTCCCACAGGGAATACTCCCTGTGTGTGTACCATTTCATTCAAAGGTCTGGAACAGAATAAAAGACGAGCTCTCCACTGTCTCCTGACTGTTAGTCCCATGAAGAGTGATTATAACACGAGGAAGCATCATGGAAACATTTCACATCGTTCACAACAACAGTAAAGAAGCAGAAAAGTTATAAAGTCTATTTTAATAAAGTCAAATAATAGAGCGTGCTGCATTTATACACATCCCTCAACAAGACCAACGCCACTTTGATGTTTGGTGACGTCATCTCCCCGTCCACTTTGTCCTTAAATGAGGACAAATAATAAAAAATGTCCATAGTTTAGAGACATTTGAAGATAAACGCAGGTGATGATGAGACAGCTGACTGTTTCCTGTTCTTTATAAAACTAAAGTCATAGTTTAATGTTTAAGTACTAACTCATTCACTTCTCAGTATCAGTACTCAGTATCAGCAAGTACCCAAACTGAAGTACTTGTACTCAGTCTGAAAGAACTAGTATGGGGACACCTGTACTCTGGATCATCAGTCCATTCAAGTCCCACACAAGGCTCCCATTGTGTGACCCATCCAGATGTTTGACTAACACAAACACACATTTAACAACAGCTGCAGCTGGAATCAAAGGACTTCCAGAATCCTGAAAGATGAAAACTGATTCTGTCTGTTGCTCCATCAGAACATCTGGAACCTGTTTTGATCATGTGACCACAGCTGGAGGTCAGAAATCCCATTTCTGTGTGTTTCATGTGTTGAACATGAAGAGAAACCATGTTAATGTGTGAACGCTGAGTCAGCATTCACAACATTGTTGGATGATTTTTTTATCTTCTGTCACTTTGTTACAATCTGTTTCTGCAGACTTGATGCTGTTTTAGTCGTTCATCATCAAACTGATGATCTCATTCAGAGCTGACGGATGATTTTTGATCTTTAACTTTCATCCTTTTTAAATTACTAAACTTTATTTACAAAAAAATTCTATAAAGAAAAACATTAAGATCTCTTAATAACTTTTAAAAACACTTTTTAAAATCTGCTTCAGTTTGTCTTCTATGTTTTAGCCTTCTTGTGCTACTTTAAGCTTTTATAATAATAATAATAATAATAATAATAATGAATAATGATAATGAATTCAATTTATAACGCACTTTTCATTAGTGAAAATCTCAAAGCGCTACACACATTGAATCTTTCTTCTTCTTCTTCTTCTTTCGGCTTTTCCCTTTTCAGGGGTCGCCACAGCGAGTCATCCTCCTCCACCTCACTCTGTCCTCTGCATCCTCTGTCCTCACTCCAACTACCTCCATGTCCTCTCTAACTGCATCCATATATCTCCTCTTTGGTCTCCCTCTTTGTCTTTTTCCTGGCAGCTGCATTTCTAACATCCTTCTACCAATATACCCACTGTCCCTCCTCTGGACATGTCCAAACCATCTCAGTCTGGCCTCCCTAACTTTATCTCCCAGTTGTTTAACATGTGCTGTACCTCTGATGATCTCATTCCTGATCTTATCCATCCTTGTCACTCCTAAGGAGAACCTCAGCATCTTCATTTCTGCCACTTCCAGTTCTTTCTCCTGTCTTTTTGTCAATGCCACTGTCTCCAGACCATACAACATAGCTGGTCTCACCACTGTCTTGTAAACTTTTCCTTTGACCTTTGCTGACACCTTTTTGTCACAAATCACTCCTGAAACTTTTCTCCATCCGCTCCATCCTGCCTGGACTCTCTTTTTCACCTCTTTACCACATTCCCCATTTTCCTGTACAGTGGACCCCAAGTACTTGAAGTCCTGCACCTTTGTGACCTCTGCTCCTTGTAGCCTCACTGTTCCACTGGCCTCCCTCTCATTCACACACATGTACTCTGTCTTACTACGACTGACTTTCATTCCTCTTCTTTCAAGAGCATACCTCCACCTCTCCAAGTTCTCTTCCACTTGTTCCCTGTTCTCACCACAGATCACAATGTCATCTGCAAACATCATAGTCCATGGGGATTCCTGCCTGACCTCATCTGTTAGTCGGTCCATCACCAGAGCAAACAAGAAGGGGCTCAGAGCCGATCCTTGATGCAATCCCACCTCCACCTTGAAGCTATCTGTCACTCCTACAGCACATCTCACCACTGTCCTGCTGTCCTCATACATGTCCTGTACCAGTCTAACATACTTTTCTGCCACTCCAGATTTCCTCATGCAATACCACACCTCCTCTCTTGGCACCCTGTCATATGCTTTTTCTAAATCCACAAACACACAATGGAGTTCTTTCTGACCCTCTCTGTACTTCTCTATCAACATCCTCAAAGCAAAGATGGCATCTGTGGTGCTCTTTCTTGGCATGAAACCATACTGCTGCTCACAGATAGTCACATCTTGTCTAAGTCTTGCTTCCACAACTCTCTCCCAGATCTTCATTGTGTGGCTCATCAACTTAATTCCCCTGTAGTTGCTACAACTCTGTACATCACCCTTATTCTTAAAAATGGGAACCAGCACACTTCTTCTCCATTCCTCAGGCATTTTCTCACCCTCAAATATTCCATTAAATATTTGAGTCAAAAACCTCACTGCCATCTCTCCAGACATTTCCAAACCTCCACTGGTATGTCATCAGGTCCTACTGCCTTCCCCTTCTTCATTCTTTTCAGAGCTTTCCGGACTTCACCCTCACTAATCTTTCCCACTTCCTGGTCCACAGTTTCTATGACCTCCACTCTTCTTTCTCTTTCATTCTCTTCATTCATTAGCTCCTCAAAGTAATCCTTCCATCTTCCCATCACACTCTCCTCACTTGTTAGAACATTCCCATTCCCATCTTTAATAAGCCTAACCTGCTGCACATCCTTTCCAGCCTGATCCCTCTGTCTTGCCAATCGGTACAAGTCCTTCTCGCCCTCTTTAGTGTCCAGTCTCCCATATAACTCATTGTACGCCCTCTGCTTTGCCTTAGCTACTTCCCTCTTTGCTCTATGTCCCATCTCCTTATATTCCTGTCTCCTCTCTTCAGTCCTCTCACTGTCATATTTCTTCTTGGCTAATCTCTTTCTTTGAATGGCGTCCTGCACTTCACTATTCCACCACCAGGTTTCCTTATCATCCATTCTCTGTCCAGATGACACACCAAGTACCTTCCTACCTGTCTCTCTAATTACTGTTGCTGTAGTAGCCCAGTCACTTGGAAACTCTTTCTTACCACCCAGAGCCTTTAACAGCTCGTCTCTGAATTTCTCACAACATTCTTCCTTCTTTAGCTTCCACCATTTGGTCTTCTTCTCTGGTTTTACTCTTTTTCTCTTCTTCGCAACAACAGTCATTCTACACACAACCATCCGATGCTGTTTGGCCACGCTCTCCCCTGCTACAACTTTACAGTCTCCAATCTCTCTCAGGTTTCCTCTTCTACACAGAATGTAGTCGACTTGTGTACTCCTTCCTCCACTCTTATAGGTCACTCTATGTTCCTCCCTCTTTTGGAAATAGGTATTGACTATAGCCATTTCCATTCTCTTGGCAAAATCCACCACCATCTGTCCTTCCTGGTTTCTTTCCTTGACACCAAACCTACCCATCACTTCCTCATCCCCTCTGTTTCCTTCACCAACATGTCCATTCAGGTCTGCTCCAATCACCACTCTCTTCTGTGCTACACACATTGAATGCTACACACATTCATACACCGGTAGCGGCAGACTACCATGCAAGGTGCTTTCTAGTCCTACCGGGAGCAACTCGGGGTTAAGTGTCTTGCCCAAGGACACAACGACACATGGTGTGGGGAACCGGGATTCGAACCACCAACCTTCCGATAGCTGTTGTTTTGCTATTTTCAGTCTTTTATGCTACATTTACCTTCTAGCTAGCTTTTGCAACTTTAGCTACCATTTTATTTCTTTAGCTTTCGGCTATAGCGCTTTGCTTCTTTTTGCTTCTAGCTACCATTTTGTTATTTTAGGCTTTGAGCTGCAGTGTTGCTTTATTTAGCTTTTAGCCTTCTGCTACATTTAGCAATCTCTATGCTACTTTCACATTTTACCTAAAGTTTAGCTACTTCTAACTTTTAGCAAGTGATTCTCTTCTTTAACTTTTAACTAGTGTTCATCTTTTTTTAATCTTTTAGCTTGTGTTGTGTATCAGCTTCAGCTTGTTCGGCTGGTTTCAGCAGACTCTTTCAGCTAGTGTTCATCTTTTTTATCTTTTAGCTCGTGTTGTGTATCAGCTTCAGCTTGTTCAGCTGGTTTCAGCAGACTCTTTCAGCTCAGCGTTCAGTTTCACAAACGAGAATTATTTTTACAAACTGATCCTGACGCTGCAGAGAAAAGCAGCTGAAGAAAATGCATCGATGGATCCAAACTACTCTGTCATGATGCTGGTGAAGATTCTCAGTCGTCCAGGACATGATAAATCAAAAAGGGTTCAATACAAGATCAATACAAATAAAGTCCAGTTGATCTTGTATTGAACGCCTTTTTGATTTACTCTGTCATGAGCTCAGAAGAGGAACATGTAGCTGATCTACATTTCCCATGAGTGTCAGCTCCAGCAGCTGCTGCCTCATGGGAGATGTAGTTGTTGAAGGCTCAGTGAAGCTTTGTGGTGGATGTTTCCTGAAATGAGGATGTGTTCAGATGGTGTGGACAGAAAGTGACAGGAACATGTTGAAGGTTTAAAAATCATCTCAACATGAACTGTGTGACAGACTTTTAGAACAGAGGCTGAGTTCAGGACTTCAGCAGGAACTCTGCAAACACCTGAACTTCTCCACACGTCTCACTGAAACATGAACTGTGTGACAGACTTTTAGAACAGAGGCTGAGTTCAGGACTTCAGCAGGAACTCTGCAAACACCTGAACTTCTCCACACGTCTCACTGAAACATGAACTGTGTGACAGACTTTTAGAACAGAGGCTGAGTTCAGGACTTCAGCAGGAACTCTGCAAACACCTGAACTTCTCCACACGTCTCACTGAAACATGAACTGTGTGACAGACTTTTAGAACAGAGGCTGAGTTCAGGACTTCAGCAGGAACTCTGCAAACACCTGAACTTCTCCACACGTCTCACTGAAGCATGAACTGTGTGACAGACTTTTAGAACAGAGGCTGAGTTCAGACTTCAGCAGGAACTCTGCAAACACCTGAACTTCTCCACACGTCTCACTGAAACATGAACTGTGTGACAGACTTTTAGAACAGAGGCTGAGTTCAGGACTTCAGCAGGAACTCTGCAAACACCTGAACTTCTCCACACGTCTCACTGAAGCATGAACTGTGTGACAGACTTTTAGAACAGAGGCTGAGTTCAGGACTTCAGCAGGAACTCTGCAAACACCTGAACTTCTCCACACGTCTCACTGAAGCATGAACTGTGTGACAGACTTTTAGAACAGAGGCTGAGTTCAGGACTTCAGCAGGAACTCTGCAAACACCTGAACTTCTCCACACGTCTCACTGAAGCACGTGGACTTCTTGTGAGTCAAGTGTTGGTCAGTTCAGAGAAACATCTTCCTGGATGTTCTTCTTCTTCTCTCCTCTTCATGTTTGTGGGGATTTAAGGGCCGTTAGAAGCTCCTGCAGCTGAGTGGAACATCTGGACCTGAGATGTGGAGCAGGTTCTGTGGACAGAACTCAGCAGAACCAACGTTTGAGAGGCTGCACTCAGAGTGGGAGACTCTGAAGAACGTTGCTGAGCTTCAAACAGACACAGAGTCCAGGAGAGAATTAGTTTCTACTTCCTGAACGTTTCTCCACTGCAGCCAGATGTTGGTCAGCTGAACATCTGCAGAAACAGGAGACATGTTTGTCCTCTCCTGTTCACTTCAGCTGTTCTGATGCTGGACACAATTAAAGGCCTGGCAGTCCTTGAAATAATGCATGGCCCGCCACCTTTCATCTTTCTTTTAGACTAAGATCAGATCAAGTTTGAGTCAAACCTGTAAAATAATGATTAATTAATTAATTTGTTTGTTTGTTTGTTTCAGTCCAACTCCTCACCAGTTTGTGGTGGTAATTTACCAAATTATTCTTTCCCAACTACCAATGTTGTGTAACAGGGTTATGCTGGGGAAGATACTCAGTCATCCGGGACATGATAAAATCAAAAAAGGTGTTCATTACAAGAACAACTGGACTTTATTTGACTGCATTCATAAAGAACACAAATAAAGTCCAGTTGTTCTTGTATTGAACGCCTTTTTTGATCGTAACAGGGTTGTTGTTTAATGAATTTGATCAAAATGCACCATATTTATAACATTTTTCTTGTTTTGCAGAAAAGTTTATCTAGTAGTTATTAGAAATCTTTCTTTTAATCTTTGTGGAAACTCCAGGTTCTTTTTGTTTGTGTAGTGACGACGCCCCCTGGTGGTTCATTTTTTATTTATTTATTTAATTACACTTTAGAACAACACTCACCAACAGTACATTTGGGGACGGGGGTGTGTGTGTCGGGGTCTTGTCTTGATTTGTTAATTTCGATTTTATTTATTTATGTATTTATTTATATATATATATTATTTATTTATTTTTCTCTTACCCCCCCCTGGTTGCCTGGCGGACATTCTGGGGGTGGGCTGTCAGGGGTTGTGCTGGGGTGTGGGGGGGTTCGGGGCCTGCGGGTTCGCCGTGGGCGGGGCTGGCAGTGCGCTCCCTCTGGGGCTGCTTGGACTCGGGTGTCCTGTCCTGTCCTGTCGGCAGGGCGCGGGATGGGCCGGATCTTGGATATCTGCTACTCTCCACCCCAGAATGAATGGGCCTACCTCCTGGGTTTGGATGTGGGCTGCCCCATGCAGGGAGCAGGTACATGTCTTGGACCTAGGGGGTATAGAGTGTGCATCGGGATTATGAATGGAACATGTCGTTATTGTTTGTCTTTGTGTGACTGAGGGTGAGGATGAGGGTGGGTCTGAATGAGTATATCTGTGTATGAATGTTTAAGTGTCAGGCTGGGTTTTGGACTGCCCCCTCTCTGATACTTCCGAGGCTACTTAGTGTCGCGCTCCTGCCACGTGGCCCCCCCTGGTAGGTGTTCCCTTGCCTGCGGGCGTGCTTGGGGCCCTCACTATCTGGGGTTGGGCGCTTGGGCGTTTGTCGGCTCGGCCTGGTGGCTGCCTGGTGGGGCTCGTGCCCTCTGGTCCGGTCGGGTCTGGGCCCGAGGGGTGGGCGTCCCCGGTGCCCGAGCCTCGGTGACCGGCCCTGGGGCTACGTCGGCGCGGGCTCCGGCGGGGGCCTGTGAATTTGTCGCGGGCGACACCGGGGGGTCATTGTATGTGGTCGCTGGTAGGGGTTCGTCCGGTTCTTCCCCTTGGTAGGATCTGGGGAGTGGGCTAGTGGCTCGTCCTGTTCGGGCAGTCCTGGGGACTCTGGGCTCGGGGTCCTTCCTGGGGTCTTGGGCTTTGATCGCTCCTTCGTCTGCCTCGGGCTTTGGGGGGACGGATCTCTGATGCTTCACAGTCGCTACTAAATGTTCTATTGGAGGAACCTTATACACTTATGCATGCTCACAACCACACACAAATGGATGCAGGGATGTATATATTATATATATATATATATATATATGCAGATATGTAGATGGGTATATAAATGAATATAAAAGTATATGTATGTATACTACTGTATATATATATCTGTAGATATGTAGATGGGTATATATATAAATGAATATAAAAGTATATGTATGTATACTACTGTATATATATAGTTGTAGATATGGGTATGTGTATTTATAGAATTCTACTGCAAGCTCATGAATATTATTAGTCTTTATGCATGTATGTTCCATTGTTGTGTTCTGTCATGTGCTTTGCAGGATTGTGGACGGAGGTTGGGTGTGTTTGCCTTGTGCTCTTTTGGTTGATAATTGTTGATTTGTTGCCTTACTT
>JBBPBX010099244.1:0-12559 GCA_038048925.1 Garcialebias charrua | reverse complement strand
CAATTTCAAATGCACAAAGGCCTTATCAAAATTAGGGGAAGCTAATCTAATCCGCTATTTATATTCAACAATTTGTAGCCAGCAACGTTTTGCAATATCTGCACCACACTGCCAACTACAGGCGTATAAACTAATATACACCTCACCTTGCCCTACTTTTTAACAGCGATTCGCTCCGGGTGTCATCTATTAAAATACAACTTTCACTCAGGGTCCAAAATTTTAAAAGTTGTTTAATGTGTGGAATGCTTTTCGACTGCTTCTTTGTCCTTTTTTTGTTTGTTTATTGTAGATTTTTCATTAAAAATGCATCGATAAACTTATTTTTAACTGTTTTCTGGAAAACTGAAGTGCCCTGCAATGCATTATGGGTATACAGATGACGAAGGTGCTATACAAATAAAGTTTATTGTTTATTATTTAATGATTTATTTTTAAGCCACAAAATGAAAAAGCTGTGAATTTGTGCTTGTTAATTTCTGTGCACATGTCATGTGCATGCATGAAAACCTTGATTTTCTTTGGAAAGAAATAAAGAAGAAATAAAAAAACATTTCCAGACACTATTTTACTGTATTACTGAAAAAACACATCTACTCAAAAATTGTGGTGGCCATGAGTAAATAAACACAATGTGATTAAACAAATATATAAAAATATAAAAAGTATATACACAACAAAATGCCTATAAAACATAAGCTGGTGAAAATTCTCAGTCGTCCAGGACATGATAAAATCAAAAAAGGCGTTCAATACAAGATCAACTGGACTTTATTTGTTGCAGAAAACGTTCAGAATGGCAGCTGTGAGACTGAAGTTTTATGCGTTTTATTAGTATAAAACTTCTTCTCAGTCTTACAGCTGCCATTCTGGATTGAAAAAGCCTTTTGGATAAAGGGTGAAACGTTTTCTGCAACAAATAAAGTCCAGTTGATCTTGTATTGAACGCCTTTTTTGATTATAAAACATGAGAAATAGAAAAAAAATGTTTTTAGTCACTTAGTGTAACAGTTTTATTCCCTGCCCTTCCTCAACTTCAGGCTACTCTGACTGTTCTTCTGTGCTCATCTCCAGCTGCACTGGAGGGGATGGGTGTGTTATATTTGGTGAACAGATCGATGAGTACCTGCTCACCCAAAAAGGCAGCATCGGTCAACACCACGTTTAAATCTCAAATACACGGGTGTGTCGCCACGGCATTTATACATGATGAAAGTAACCCAAATACATAAAACTAACGACTCGCCGTCGAATGGTCGACACAAAACGCACAATAAAATCCTTCGGCCACGTTAATTTGGCTTGAAACAGCTGGGTTTTCTAAGGATTTCCATTAGTAACCCACAACCAACCGGCAGACAGTTAGCGTCTATAGGTACTCAACAGATTTAATGAAAAGTAATAAAAATACATGAAAATAACGACTCACCGTCGCGTGGTATACACAGAACACAAAATAGAATCCCCCGGCCGCGTTAATTTGGCTTGAAACAGCTGGGTATTCTAAGGATTTGTCCAAGTACCCAGCACAAACAGCTAGCCACGGAATTAGCCTCTGAGTTCACCTCTAACCCGGAAGCTGTCGAGATGGAATAGTCCATTTTTAGTAGGGGGATAATGAAATCAACCGTTTTTTAAATTGCTTATTTAATGATTGTTTTCATCGTAACTATAATTATTTTTATGTTAAATGTAGATTAACAAGCAGGATCAATGTTAGGAATTAGGTGACTGGCCGGGGCGCGGCGGGGCCGGGGCCTCATGCTGATGGGATCCCCAGGCATTTACCTACATGGTAGATCCCCCCCTCTGCTCCCTCCCCCCTCCAACCCTCCCTCACCCTCACACCCTCCTCCTCTCTGCTGTTTACGGTAGGGAAAAAGGTAAAACAAGCAGCATTATGAGCTTGTAAATAAGTTTATTGGTTTTTACTGATAGATAATTAGTTATTAGCGGTACTGCATTTTAAATAAAAATAGCAGAAATCCGCTTATGAATTATAAAAGTTAGTCAATTCACAAAAACGCTGACAAAAAGTTTAGGTCCACTGTAAGCGGAATAGCGATTTAGCGCTCCCCTAGCGGTCTGTGCCCACCTTTGGAAAAGTGCATTATAAATGGAATTCATTATTATTATTATTATTAAGTACAAGAGGTTGCCGCTATGGTTGCAGCTCAGTGTCGTGATGGTATTAAAAAATATTGTGATGGTAGGGGAGGAGGTCCTGCCCCAAGTGGAGGAGTTTAAGTATCTCGGGATCTTGTTCACGAATGAGGGAAAACTGGAGCGTGAGATCGATAGGCGGATAGGTGCAGCGTCCGCAGTGAAGCGGGCGCTGTACCGGTCTGTCGTGGTGAAGAGAGAGCTGAGTCAAAAGGCAAAGCTCTCAATTTACCGATCGATCTACGTTCCCACCCTCATCTATGGTCATGAGCTTTGGGTTATGACCGAAAGAACAAGATCTCGGATACAAGCGGCTGAAATGAGTTTTCTCCGCAGGGTGGCTGGACTCTCCCTTAGAGATAGGGTGAGAAGCTCAGTCATCCGGGAGGGACTCGGAGTAGAGCCGCTGCTTCTCCACATCGAGAGGAGCCAGTTGAGGTGGCTCGGGCATCTGGTTAGGATGCCTCCTGGACGCCTCCCTGGTGAGGTGTTCCGGGCATGTCCCACCGGGAGGAGACCCAGAGGAAGACCCAGGACGCGCTGGAGGGACTATGTTTCTCGGCTGGCCTGGGAACGCCTTGGGATTCCCCCAGAGGAGCTGCTCCAAGTGGCTGGGGAGAGGGAAGTCTGGGCCTCCCTACTTAGGCTGCTACCCCCGCGACCCGACCCCGGATAAGCGGAAGAAAATGGATGGATGGATGGTGATGGTATTAAAAGGTATTAAATTTAACTTAAAGACCGTGTAAAGTGAAATTAAATGTGTGTTTTTAGTTTGTCACATGGCATAAATATGTGTTATTAATCACCCATATAAATCTGACTGATTAAAAACATTGTTTACCTTATAAAATTAAGTCTCAAAAATCATGAAAAAACATGATTTTGCCTTGCCCTGGAACGCTGGGGGCGTGTCAGTGCGTGGGCGTGGTTTCAGCGCAGCTGCGCTCGTGTCCTGCCCCCTGAGCTGACTGTGTGGAGAGGCAGACACCAGAGCCAGTAAACCTGCTCTGTTTTTATCTGAGTTCTGTCTGTAACAGCAGCTACTTTTTCCAAGAGTTACGCTGTTTTTGTAAATAGTTTTCTTGTGTGTTTTTAATCTGGAATGAATAAAAAAAAAAAGAGTTGTACCATGTGGGAATTGAACCCGTGGAGTTTGAGACGGAAGGCAAGCGCCTTATCCATTGACCTATCCAGGTATTACAGATACTTGGTATAAAACCACGCGGTATAAAAAGACGTTATGATTTGTACGGGTGCCCTGACCATTGCGACATCCAGGGAAGATGCAGCAACGAGGTATAATTGATTAGCTAGCTAATCTGATGCTATCTGCGATTCGCGAGTGAACGGCTCCACCGATGCGAAGAACGCATTTATACGGCTGGAACTACAGGGGGTGGGGCTTTAGACCGTGTGACGAAACCCGGTCACATTTAAACCACGCCTAAAAAATCCTGAAACAGAAATATCTTTATACACAGTTTGATCTATAACTCCAAAATTAATTGAGCTACAATTTTGAGACTTTTTACTCATTTACAAGATTACAATTATCACATTTATAATGTTTATTTAAGAAAATGTTGAAATTCACTTTACACGGTCTTTAAGAATTTCTGTATATACCCCGTGAGAGCATAACTTGTTGGTTTCTTTTTAAAGGGAACCACTATTACTTTTAACACTAGACTTTAATTGATAAATCTAAAAAAGCTAAGTCTGGTCCTCTGGACATTCAAAAAACAAAACAAAGCAAAAAAAAAATTTGTAGAAACGTTTCGTCTTTCGTCCGAAAGACTTCCTCAGACTGAGGAAGTCTTTCGGACGAAAGACTAAATGTTTCTACAAATTTTTTTGTGCTTTGTTTTGTTTTGTTTTTTGAATGTCAAGAGGACCAGACTTAGCTTTTTTAGATTTTTCTACCTGGATTATTGAGCATGCATCAGGGTTTAATTGATAAACTTTTATTTTAACTAAAATAATGACTGTAAAAACACTGTAGGGTGTTTAGTAAATTTTTAACATATATTTTAACATGGACAGAGCCATTTTATTTACACACAAAGCGTACTGTGTAAATGACGCACGTAGGTCTTATAAGGCCCTATCACACTTGAACGTTTTAGACAACTTATGCCAACTTTTTTTTTTTAGACTTGTCTGGCTTTGAGTGTTTTAATGGTCCTTGGACCTGTCACAGCTAATGCTCACCTTTTGGCTTCATCTTAATTATTTTGCATTGCTGAATAATCTTATGCTTTTAGGTCCTCAATATGGAAGCGCAGTGCTTCAGTGCAAGGATCTGTCAACGCCCAGTGAGTATACATTAAATTCATTATTGTTGGCCATCCAGTAATGATTAACTTGCATTTGTGTTATGACATGGTCTTGTAATATGTCAGTGATAAAATGTGGAAGTAATTAAGATAAATTGAAATGGTACTAGGTCCGGCAGTGGGTCTAACATCCAGTCCAGGCGCCTTGATGACTCGTCTAGGTCCAGGTCCAAGCTCGGCGATGACATCTCCTGATCAGAAAATGCAAACTGGGCATTCCTGTTGCCTCAGGATGGTAAGTATTGATCAGATAGCACTGCTGCCTTGCTATTGGAGAGATAGCAATTGTAATCAAGAAATTTGTTTTTATTTCAGTGTTCCTACGTTCCTGCGAAAAGTCTTCAACTTCTTTATTGACCTCCACGATCACTTAAAACAAGTACAACCCACCTTTTCAGCTGTGCACATTGAGAGGATGGAGACCATGGAGGATTTTGAGAGAGAGAGGAGCATCTCTGTGACTCTAAACGTTTGCTACCCTGGTAGATTTTACAAGTCTGGAGGAAAGCCTAGAATAACACAGTACAACCAAACACTGTTAGGTTCTATTGGGAGTGTTAGGGAGTGTCAGTCAACTGTATCACAGATTCTAAAAAAGCTAAGTCTGGCCCTCTGGACATTCAAAAAACAAAACAAAGCAAAAAAAATAAATTTGTAGAAACGTTTCGTCTTTCGTCCGAAAGACTTCCTCAGTCTGAGAAGCTGTATTCAGCTCAGTCTTATAAATAGCACCCTCTCACAGTGGATCAACCAGTTGGCTGATGACAGCCGAAACCAGCTGCCCACATGATCAAGTAGGACCATCAGCTTAACGATGGATCGTTAGCACCCTGATGGTTGTTTGCTATTCACAGAGGGCTGAGTGATATTAGCAATAACAGCATTGTAAGAGGGGGACAGTTGAACCCGGAGGCCTCCACCACGGACACCCTGGACTCCAGGCCAGCGGTCACTCTTTCAGAGATTAAGATGTTCACATCCTTGATCGAGAGGAACAATGGTTTGAGAGAGGAGTAAAGGAGGCCATCTTTGTGAAAAGAAACCGTCCATTATTAAACAGGGGTGGAGAGGGTGCTATTGGGTGTTTATCTTGTTAAATTTTAAAGAAATGCAGCGTTTCTGATCGCTGCGTGCGCACGTTTCATCAGAAGCAGCGAAACCATTTTTTAAATCCAGCTGATTTGACCATAACGTTCATTTATTAAGCAAAAGTTCAGCTCAGACACATCTTTACTATAATTTTCGGCAAACAAATAATTGTTTTGTGTGTTTATCTTGTTAGATTTTAAAGAGATGCAGCGTTTCTGATCACTACGCGTGCACGTTGTTTCATCAGACGTAGCAAAACTATTTTTTAAATACAGCTGATGGCAAAAAACCGGCCGACATTTCCGGGTTGTCAGCGGTGACGCGTAACATACGCAACGCAGGCGGGCGGTGCTTAGCTCCGCTCGTTGCATGCGGCGCTTTTGGGAGCGATTGCTGCTTCAGTCCACACACAAAGTTCACCGAGTGTCTCCAGTTAATTTATCCGCATGAGGCAACCTCTGACCGAACCCCCGGACCTCAAAAGCCAGCAGCTCCCAGCAGTTCCCGCCCGCAGATGGTGCCTTCGCCGACGGTCTGCTCGTTTTATTTCTGCCGGATGCGCGTTGGGAGCGATCGCTAATACGCTAAAAATTGAGAAAACGTAAAAATAACAATTATACTTTATTTATAAAGCCATTTAAAATGACCACAGCTGCAACAAAGTGTTGTACACATGAAATTAAGAACATTTAAACAAAAGATGAGATGCACTAATGTTTGTATTACATTACTGCCTATAGTCATACTACTGTTTACATTAATTAATACTGTTTGCATTTATTACTACTGCTTTACATTTATTACTACTGTTTACATTTACACTACTTTTATCTACACTACTGCAGATACATATACAGCATTCTCTGACTAGCCTTATCTAAGGATGCCAAATGTGCCTTATGTGCCTTACTTCATATGCCACTTTGCCTATATACCAACATCAACTACCTCATACATATACTGTGTACATTAACTTATATGCTGCTGTGCCACTCTTTGCAAATGTCAATGCTAGAAACTTCAGTTTATTTTATAGATATACTTTTTATACTTTTTATACTACTATGCAAAAACTCAGGACAGTATTACACTTTTATTATTTCATTTTATGCTTATGTTCATTGGGTGTTTGGTGTTTTAGGGGTGTTTGGTGTTTCAGTGTTGGTGTAAATTTTCATACTTTTATACTATTATGAAAAAACTCAGGACAGTGTTACACTTTTTTACTATTTTATGCTTATGTTTATTAAATGTTTTAGTGTTTAGTGTTTAGATGGTTACTGTTGCACCGAGGGACTGAGAGAAACGCAATTTCAGTCCTGTGTATGTCCTGTACATATTGCAGTTCTGACAATAAAGTTGACTTTGACTTTGAAATCAGGAATCAGGTGAGGGGCTGGACTCAGGTTTGGGGTGGGTTGTGCCTGCGGCTTGTGACGTCACAAGCCACAGGATTTGAAAACTAGACAAATCTATCACAGACAAATAAATCTACTTAGAGTAAATATACCACTGGGTGCATTTCTTTGGCCCTAGGACTGTTTTTTTATGAAGTACATACCCAAAGTTGAGTAAAAAACCCATTAAAAAGTGAATTTTGAATATGTGGTCCCCTTTAAATAAATGGTAATAAATGGTCTCTGATTGCATGTCTCTGAAAAGGACTTGGTAGATATGAGTTACTTAACTAAAATATTCAATATGGGAAGATTATCACTGTACTGGTGGGCAAAAAAAGGTTTTTGGATGATGCAGTTGACAAGTATCACAAAAGCCAAAATCATCTGTAAACTTTTAGTTTGAGAATATAAGAACAGAGATATTTTGTTGCTTCTTTAAAACAAAGATATCAAAGTTGCAAAAACAAACTGATTATAAGGCAGATGTAGAAAATCAAAAACAGGAACATGTCTGCATTGGTTTTTTTAGGATTCTAACAGATTCTTAAAGCCATTTAGAGAGGTCAAGTTCGAGCGCTTCAGAATATCTTACAAAAAGATCTGAAGCTCTCGGCCTTGACCTCTAAATGGCTTTAAGAATCTGTTGGAATCCTACAAAAACCAATGCAGACATGTTCCTGTTTTTGATTTTCTACATCTGCCTTATAATCTGTCTGTTTTTGCTACTTTGATATCTTTGTTTCAACTTGTAAAAAAACAACAAAAAAAAACAGGGTATTTATCTCTTGTGATTGTCTATTGTTCATGGAAAATCTACTGTTGTTGTTGTCATTCTTTAGTTTGTAGACAGGTCTCTCTTGTAAATGGGTCCTCGAGGCTCAATGAGATTAACCTGCCTAAATGAAGGTTGAATGAATGAATATGGATGCATTTGCTTTTTGTTATGTATAATTTTTAAAAAGTGCTCTTATTGACCTTGTGTTTTCTGTTTTCTGTTTAAAATTTTTGATCGCTCCATTTTAAATGATGAAGAATGAGGGGGTGCCAGCGTGCCTGATACGTACGAGACCGACACATAGACGAGACACATGGAAAGTTTATCCACCTGAGAGCAGCAAAACTAGGACATTTTAGACAGATGCAAGTACAAACTTTCTGAGCTTCAAACAAAGTCCTGCAGAATGGTTGGCTACATCGCAGAGTGCCCATGGGAAATGAGGCAGCCTCCAAGAAGCACAAGAAGAACAACTTTTATTTCAAATGAAACCATGGGGTTTTTGTGTGTGAGTGGTGTGTGTGAATGGTGTGTGTGTGTGTGTGGTGTGTTAAAAAAAACCTTAAAGGTCATGGTCTGGTTTTTTATGTCTGTTTGCATTAGAATGTGTTATGAAGATACAAACCACTGTGTATTTACTAGAATGCTTCATTAACTGTTTATTATACTGATTTTTCGTAGTTCTTATTGAAATGGTAATATGCTTACTGGTCCAGCTTGTGATTTGTACATCATGATGATGGTACATAAACCAAAATTAAAGACTCTTTAATTTTGATGTAGAAAATTGGGTGATCTTAAAATGTTAAGATCTTAGAAGCCAACTATTTGTATAGCAGATTTAAAACGAATGTACGGTACATTAAGTGCTTCAGATATTACAAATAAAAAACTAACCATTGGAAACATGTTAAGATAGTTATTTTACATGAATGCTAACATGTATTTACAGTATATCAAATTTGCATAAATGAATAATGAGAAATCCGTAAATATCTGACTGACATCTGTCACGTATGGGCGTGAATCTAAACCAACCATACTTCAAAGATGCGGAAAGTTTCCAAAGAGATCTAAAGCAGGAATCCCGAGGGATAAAAGCCACATTTTTTCTGGATCTGTTGTAGATAAAAATCCGTAAATATCCGACAGACATCTGTCAGGTATGGGCGTTAATCTAAACCAACCATACATCAAAGATGTTGTAAGTATCCAAAGAGATGTAAAGCAGGAATCCCGAGGGATAACGGCCACATATTTTCAAGATCCTTCACAGATAAAAATCTGTAAATATCCGACAGACATCTGTCAGGTATGGGCGTGAATCTAAACCATCCATATGTCAAAGATGCTGTAAATATCCAAAGAAATGTAAAGCAGGAATCCCGAGGGATAACGACCACATATTTTCAAGATCCTTCACAGATAAAAATCCGTAAATATCCGACAGACATCTGTCAGGTATGGGCGGGAATCTAAACCAACCATACGTCAAAGATGCTGTAAGTATCCAAAGAGATGTAAAGCAGGAATCCCGAGGGATAACGACCACATATTTTCAAGATCCTTGACAGATAAAAATCTGTAAATATCCGACAGACATCTGTCAGGTATGGGCGTGAATCTAAACCAAACATACGTCAAAGATGCTGTAAATATCCAAAGAGATCTAAAGCAGGAATCCCGAGGGATAAAAGCCACATTTTTTCTGGATTTGCTACAGATAAAAATCCGTAAATATCCGACAGACATCTGTCAGGTATGGGTGTGAATCTAAACCAAACATGTGTCAAAGATGCAGAAGGTTTCCAAAGAGATCTAAAGCAGGAATCCCGAGGGATAACAGCCACATATTTTCAAGATCCTTCACAGATAAAAATCCGTAAATATCCGACAGACATCTGTCACGTATAGGCATGAATCTAAACCAACCATACGTCAAAGATGCTGTAAGTATCCA
Organism: Garcialebias charrua; assembly: GCA_038048925.1. Classification (NCBI taxonomy): domain Eukaryota; kingdom Metazoa; phylum Chordata; class Actinopteri; order Cyprinodontiformes; family Rivulidae; genus Garcialebias; species Garcialebias charrua. The sequence goes on along the minus strand of JBBPBX010099244.1, from coordinate 2,836 downwards.
AAGAGATGTAAAGCAGGAATCCCGAGGTATCACATACTCATATTTTCAAGATTCTTCACAGATAAAAATCCGTAAATATCCGACAGACATCTGTCACGTATAGGCATGAATTTATACCAACCATACGTCAAAGATGTGATAAGTATCAAAGAGATGTAAAGCAGCAATCCCGACGAATAACAGCCACATTTTTTGGGGGATCTGCGTATCCGGATTTTGGGATTTTTTAAGGATCATTGTGGGCCATTTACGGGAATATCAGGAAACCGGATCCGCCGGGGATGCGATACGGAAATTCCCTGAAATTGTCCGTATATGTGAAAGATACGGAGATATACGAGATCAGATACTACCGTATATCTATGGTTTTAGTGCAGTGTTAGGCCTTTTTGTCCAGTGCAAGGTTACAGCCAGAAGCAGAGAGAAATGTTTAGGAAAAGGACAGACGCATAGTCTCCAAGAGGTAAAATACTTGGATTAGCATCTTAACACTTCTAAAACAAATCTGAAAAGCACAATTTGACATAAACTTCAACTATGACACCATTATATTGTCAAGTAACACAGTAATGCTCCACAATAAAGAATATCACAGCATAGGGCGGCCGTGGCATAGTGGTAATGGCAGTCGTCCCCCGATCGGAAGGTTGGCGGTTCGAATCCCGGTTCCCCACACCATGTGTCGTTGTGTCCTTGGGCAAGACACTTAACCCCGAGTTGCTCCCGGTAGGACTGGAAAGCACCTTGCATGGTAGTCTGCCGCTACCGGTGTATGAATGTGTGTAGCATTCAATGTGTGTAGCGCTTTGAGATTTTCACTAATGAAAAGCGCGTTATAAATTGAATTCATTATTATTATTATTATTATAATAGTACATAATAATAATAATAATTAATTCAACATATGAAAATGACAAAATGTTATTCTTTTGATTATATTAGAATAAAATTAAAGAAGCCAATAGTCTCTTTGTGAGTGACTATATATGTTCTCAGATTACAACTAATGGAATAAATTGTAGTAAATGTCTGTTTACTGATAGGGTCAGCAAAAAGCATCACTGGACAGTTCAAAAAGACAACGGTGTATCAGAGACCACCACCTGGTCCATTACAACCACATCCGAGAGGCCGTGCCAAGGTCCACTCATTCAACTCCTGAGCAGATAAGCATGTCGCTCTGCTACAATTGTTAGAAGTAAATAACTGCAGAAGATTAAGCCTTTTTCCACTGCACGACTCACGTTCTTGGCTTGAAATCGAAACGTGCAGAAGGTACCGATGGACGGCATATCTTCTCATCAGCTATTCTCCTCAGCCCCCTAAAACTGTCACAGTGACGGTAAGCTACCTTGGGCAGTTCCGGTGAGTCCTCTTCATGGTGTCACTGGTCTGATCCACAAGAGAACTCCAGAAAGACGAGTGACCTGGTGCGTTCAAGCTAACCCGGTAAGGAGCAGAACCTAGTGGCATGATGCCTTAGTCTGGGTATGCTTTTTTAAGCTGATGCAAATTGGTAAAGCATTTCCTGGCTTGCAATGATGATAAATGACTTTAGCTGATCAGATTAAACAACTTCTTTCTCAACCAAAAATCCAAAGTAACTATTTGTTAAAAGAGCCAAACTTTGTCTAAATTCATGCGCGTATAAAACTGAAATATTGTCTCAAAGAGTCAATTTTGCCTTAGATAAGAGAATTAAGCATTGATTGGTTCATTGTTATTGTTGTTTATTATTGCTGTTGATTTTAGTACGATTATTTTTGTAATAAAACTTCAAAGTCAACTTTGGTCTCTTCATTCAGATGAATATTCATGTGTTATGATATAAAACTCCTTGTAATTAACGGATTCTACTTCAGTGACTGATTCTGGTATTAAATGTTGAATAAGTTGTTGTTGGTCAGTAAACTGACCAGCTGGTGCCCCACCTTAAAGAGAGCTAAAGAAATTAAAACTGTAAGCAACATTGAGGCCCTCATAGCAAAGCGCTGCTCTGGCCTTATTGTGGTGACCTCGGGAACTCCAGCTTATCCGCCCGGTCGCTATGTCGAACACTCTTGTGCCTATCCCTCACTTGTTTGCCAGGGTGCGCATTTGCCAAATCTTCTAAATCCCCTGTGGACTTAGGACCTCCAGCAACGTCTCCCGATCAGGTGAGGGACCAGACAAAGTGTAGCCCAAACACCCCTTATGATGAGTAACAGTAATAGAATCAATGTTCCCTCGCCCGGATGCGGGTCACCGAGGTCCCACTCTGGAGCCAGGCCCGGAGGTGGGGCACGTTGGCGAGCGCCTGGTGGCCGGGCTTTTACCCATGGAGCTCGGCCGGGCACAGCCCGAAGAGGAGACGTGGGTCCCCCTTCCCATGGGCTCACCACCTATGGGAGGGGCCAAAGGGGTCGGGTGCAATGTGGGATGGGTGGTGGCCGAGGGCGGGGACCCTGGCGGTCTGATCCTCGGCTACAGAAGCTGGCCATTGGGACATGGAATGTCACCTCTCTGGTGGGGAAGGAGCCTGAGCTAGTGTGTGAGGTTGAGAGGTTCCGGCTAGAAATAGTCGGACTCACCTCAACGCATGGCTCTGGCTCTGGAACCAGTTTCCTTGAGAGGGGTTGGACACTCTTCCACTCTGGAGTTGCCCCTGGTGAGAGGCGCCGAGCAGGAGTGGGCATACTTGTTGCCCCCATCTTGGTGCCTGTACGTTGGGGTTCACCCCGGTGAACGAGAGGGTAGCCTCCCTTCGCCTACGTGTGGGGGGACGGGCTCTGACTGTTGTTTGTGCCTATGCGCCAAACGGCAGCGCAGATTACCCACCCTTTTTGGAGTCTTTGGA
>JBBPBX010099242.1:0-12559 GCA_038048925.1 Garcialebias charrua | reverse complement strand
TATATATTTATATATATATATATATATATATATATATATATATATATATATATATATATATATATTATATATATATCTGTGTATATTATCTTGTTTCATCATCACATGTACCACATGTTGTGCCAATGAAGCTTGTGTGCGTAACAGTGCGTAAACATGGCTTCGGGCACTTTTTCTTTAATTTTAGCTTGCACGCCATTAAGTTCTGATGCCATGACAGCGGCTCCATCATAGGTCTGAGCTACAAGCTTTTCAGTATACTTCTCCAACACTCCCAGGACATATTCAGCAACGGCAGAAGCACGTCTGTCCTCACTCACATCATCAAAGCCCAAGAAGGCCTCCTTCACCTCACAGTCCACTTCAGTTGTAGCCACATAACGCAGTATGACAGAGATCTGAGCCTTGTTTGTGACATCTGTGCTCTCATCAACTTCTACAGCAACAAATGGGGCTGCACTGATTTCATTTTTAATGTCATTCCTGATTACATCACCGACCGCTTCGATTAAATCATTCTGTATTCTGTTAGACAAGCCAGAAAATACAGTAGATGTCTCCAGATGTCTAGCTAGCCTGTCATTATTTTCAGCTAAAACATGCAATAATTCAACATAGTTGCCACGATTGGCAGAGCCTGCACTTTCATCATTTCCACGAAAAGCTAGCTGCTGCTTTGCTAGGAGGAAGCAGGTGGCTTTGATCAGATATTTTAAAATTTCTCTGTTTTCTTTTACCTTTATGTCCCGTAGTCTGAAGAAGACCTTTTAGCTCCGGTGTTGGTCGTCCTTTTAATAATACTTCCTGCTTGGACTGAAAATCCAATTGAGAAAATTGTTTTAGTTTACTAATGTACTCCTCCATTGCAAAATTATAGCTAATATCCAATCTGTCACGCTCCCTCCTTCAACGGTGCGGAGCAGGTGCTGCTGAGTGGGCATAGCCCCTCCTCCTCCTCCTCCTCCTCTGCTACAGAAGCTACGAGCAGCAGCGAGGCGCGCCTCGATCAGCAACTCACAAACGTTTATGATCACTGATCTGTCACGCTCCCTCCTTCAACGGTGCGGAGCAGGTGTTGCTGAGTGGGCATAGCCCCTCCTCCTCCTCCTCCTCCTCTGCTACAGAAGCTACGAGCAGCAGCGCGGCGCGCCTCGATCAGCAACTCACAAACGTTTATGATCACTCAGCAAAAAAAAAAAAAAAACACGTTACAGTATTTAAAGAAAAATAAGAAAAAATTGGTGATTTTGATTAAAAAATAACTTAAAACTGGTTTAGTGTTAAGTAAAATAAGTTTATAATACAAATCAAAGGATAAATACAATAATTACATTTTTTTTTTCTTTTTTTTTTCTCCATGATGACAGGGGAGGCACGGCCTCACTTGCATCCCCTGACCGCACGTCACTGGTCATAGCTAAATACTGCTAATTGAATCCATCTCACCAGTTTGCTTAAAGCATATGTTTCCTTTGACAGAATTACAACGGTGCTGTATCTAGAGTCCAACAGACGTCCATTTTATTTTATTTTATTTTAAACAAACTCTGGGCTATTTAGCTCCATGTATTTTTGGACTTGTACATCTTCACCTCCAATCAGCCTGTTTGTACTTCCAGTTTTCACAGTTGTATGTTTGTCTTTTGGTCCCATCCTTCTCTTCGGTTTGTTTTTATGCACCGGTTTTGTGCCGTTTGTTCTGCTACCCTGTGGGCGTTTTGTATTTTGATGAAAGTTTCAGTTACTTCATAATCAGCCTCCTTATTTAAGCTTGTCTAAGATAGAAACTACCACTAACATGTGACAAGAAAAAAACAAAGTTAAACAAATGATTTTCTGAACATCCAGCGGTGAGACGGGGCACAAAAAAATTTCAGGACCAGCTTATGGGGATATTGTTCCACTTTTGGATTCAACATCCAGGATCCCGTTTGGTGTCCAGCTTTAATATATTTTGATAAATGCAATACAGTACACACATTTTATTTATTCATTGTATTATTGTCATCACCTTATGAACATGAATTTTGTGCTGTGCATGTGCAGCAGCACAGATCACACAGAAAAACCCTCAGTACATGTGTAAAGGATTATGAGGAGGTCAATATTAATACTGACCTCTTTACCTTAATTAATTTACTCATTCAGATTGAATAGTAATTTCACGGATTCTTTCTTTTTCAGTTTACCCAATATTTCTGTGATCTTTATGATGGATAAATAAATAAAGCCATAGAGTGACAATGGACACGTTAACTTAGTTGGTATGTCAAAGACACTACCATTTATTTAAAATAAATCAACTAAATTAACACCATTACACTTGATTGACATGATTTCACTTTCTTGCAATTTAACACGTCAGCACATTTAAATTGTAACACAACAGACATAAATACAGGATGTTAACATATTTAGTCTGAGGCTCTATGACTTAATTAGTTTCCAGCTTAGAATTGAGGGAAAAAAGATAGGAGGAAAGAATGGAGAGATGGTTTAAAGGAAATTGTCTTGAGCATGTTACCAGAAGTGACACTTTCATCCGACTTCTGCTAAATCCAGGTACGTTTGTAAACAGCTCTTTACCTTCGACGACGAGTCTGATAAAGAGATGACACCAGCCTTTCAGATGCACAGAGTCCTTCAGGCCCAGCACGTCCGAGCCGGTCCTCGTTTACGTTTTCAACGTCTCCTGGGATCCGCATCAACCATCAGAAAATATGTCAGCTACTGGCCTCTGACTTCAAGATAACTATTCCAGGAAGGAATAAACAAAGTTTTGAGCTTACGCTCGTTCTAAGTGGACTATAACAGCATGTTATTAGTCCTTAACTGGATGACGTGCCCTTAGCGTGTGACTAAACGTCCATCCAGCTCTTTGGGAAAGTTCACATCTCTTTGAAGTTCCCAGCAGACTCTGAAGCGTTTCAGCAAAAACTTAGAACTTAAAAGAAGATCATGAGAGGAGTGAGACTTGTGTCTTTTTCATTGGTCCGTGGACCAGCGAGGAGTTCACTTGTTGTTATCAAGATTCAAGGTGAAATTCACAGCAGAGTGAAAATGTTTTGGAAAGACAGAGAGTGCTGGAGCCCTTCTCATGAAAAACAACGGATTAACTGTCTTCTGACTTTCTAAACAAAACGGCCGGGTCTCTCTGACCCGAGTCGTCAACTTTCACACAGCATTGGACACAGTTTAACTCTTACAGAATAACACAGCTTAAAAGCACACATCATGAAAATGACAAAAGTTATTCTTTTGATTACATTAGAATAAAATCAAAGATAGAAATAGTCTCTTTTGGTGACTATGTTCTCAGATTACAACTAATGGAATAATTTGTAGTAAATGTCTTGCTTTACTGAGAGGTCAGTAAAAGTCATCTCTGGAACAGTTCAAAAATACACAGGTGTATCAAAGTGGACACGGTCATGCCCACTACACATGCAGTTGACCACAGATCTGTCAGAATCTGACAAACTGTCACCGATATATCACACACATCTCATGGAAGATATAAAGTTTGATCAGACTTTGGATTGTAAATTGTGCTGCTTTATCTGCCCAGATGCATTGAATGGAGTGTATTGAACTGCCAGATGTAAACTATATTACACAGCTCCATGGCTCATGTTGAGGAAAAGCACAATTTGAAAGATGAGGAAGGTAAAGAGATGCAAACCCCTCCTGACTATGCAGGAAAAGTGACTTTAATCAGTGCCATCATGTCCCGAGTCACCTGTGTCACATATTATTAAGCCCCCTGAATTCACCAAGACAGTCAGTCCTGCTTGGCTCAGCAGAAAGACAGCTGAGAGTGATGTAAAAGCTGCTCCATTAACGGAGGCAGAACATTTTCAGAGATGTGCTATTTGGAACGTATAACTTTCTCATTTCAGCATGGCCTCTCATGCAATTAATCTTAATTTTCAGGCAGGAAGTGGCTGGGGAGGGTGGTTTAGAAGCTTTAGCAAGTGGTCTGCTGTGTTGGATTGAACCTTAAGTTCATTCAATAAAGTGGAAGCAGCTGAACACAACCAATTGTCACAAAGCCAGACTGAGATAGGGATAATGAAGTAACAGTCCCTTGTCTTGGTCCTTAAGGGTCATTCCCCTGCATGTTTTAGTTGTTTTCCTGCTCCAGCATGTCTTCAAGTTATACAGAAGCCTGCTAATTATTCATTCGTTCAAATCAAGAGTTTCAAAACAATAAAAACACGATGCTTCAGGCTTTTGCAGGACTTGAAGACATGCTATGGAGCAGGGAAACCAAACATGCAGGATAGTGACACAAGCTAGAGGACCGGGATACACTGATGTAAAGTTTCTTTTTAGGATTTTAATGGATCAGATGAAAAATAGAAAAAATGCATTTCATGTAAAAATAGAGTGTAAATGCTTATTGCAGAATAACTTGCTGAAAAGCAGCTGGGATAAGCTAAAATACAGTACAGTACATTCTGAAAAGCAGCTGAAATGAAGAAAAAAAAAGAAGCCTAAATTAGCAGAAGAAAGCAGAAAGAAAATATTTGCTGAAATGGGTTTAAATAAGCAGTGATTTGCACTAAAATTAGGAAATTAGCCAAATAAGGCTGAAATTAGCTAAACAAATGGCTGGGAAATTGTTGAAAGGCAGAAAGAAGCTTAAACAAAAGCTTAAAAGCTTTTAGCTTAAAGTGCGACTAAACCCAAAATTAACATTTTTTAGCTGATAAACTCCCTAGAATGTGTTTAAAATGTTATCTAGCACTATGGCTGTGTTTATTCTCACATAATTGTGCATATCTGTGTAAATTGGCAATATTTGGCAATATTTGGTCTAAATATGTGTTTACGGTAGTTCTATGGGTTGAACTGGTGGATTACACCTTAATTTTCTTATTTGTGCAAACGCTCATGTGTGACATGTCTGCTCATGTGTGATGTCACACAGGTGGTTCAAGCAGAGCCAATCCCCTGCAGAGATGAGAAGTGCATACCTTATATGGAAGTGCTGCATTTCACTCCTGACAAGCGGTTTTATTTTTCTTTTCATTTTCATTTTTTTAGGCCTTTGGTTTTGGATGGAATGGGTGGAATGGATAAATACATCTACATGTTTATTCTTTGTTGTTGCTTGGTGTATGTTGTTGGCTAGAGGTTTAATTTGTTTTAGGTTGTTGCAGGTGGAGGCGTGAACAAAAGCACAACTCTACCTCCACCCTCCTTGTCTCTCGACACGCCCATTTTCAGGGAGATTTTGGAAGGAGGAGTTACCGTCTCAACCTGGGTTTAGTCTCGACTAAACCCAAGCATAAATTAGCCTACCAGAAGGAAGTGGGGAGTACATTTTTGCTGAATTATTTAGAAAAAAGTTGAAATTAGTTTAAAAAAAATAATAAAAAAGTGGAATTACACTAGCTGAAAAAGCTAAACTTAGCTTAAAATATATATAGTAGCTGAAATAGCAGAAAAAGCTGAAACTTGTAGAAATAAGCTGAAAGGACCATAACATGCTGAAATTGGCAAGAAGTTAGAAGGAGCACAAAATTGTTGTAGTAAGCAAAAAGAAGCTGAAAGGAGCATAAAACAGCTAAAGAAACAGCTGAAACTAGCTGAAAGAATGTTTAAATTTGCACAAGGACGCTGAAAGAAGCTGAACCAGAACAAAAATGTGAAGGAGCGGTAAAAGGTTGTAAACACATCTAAAGATTTGAAGGATATACAAATTAAAATGATCTCAATTCATTTTCTTTGAGAAAAAAAGTGGTAGAAAAGGCTAAATATTTCAAAAAGCTAAAGTTGCACCAATACCAAAATTCACAGCACCCTTCTCCTGAACGAGGTGAACGTTTGATATCAAATTTGTTGAACTAACAACAACTGCGGAACAAGGACAATGTAGAAAAATGTACGGAGGACAAATGGATCATAATAGTGTGAATGCTTCATAAACTTTCACACAATAAATTCACTCGAAAGTTTGGAAGCCATCATTGTGACAACAGGAAGATGTTTCTGTCTGAACTGTTCTCAGTACAGCACCGTGCAGAATACAGAGTTTAGTACGACAACAATTAAAAGGCGAATCCTTTCATGAGAAAGGCAGCTGGTTGTTCACAGATTTCCAAGCTGAAAATCCCTGTGGCGTGTTTGAAATATCAAGTAGCACAAAACTTGCTGTAATTGCACCTTTTTGAGACTCAGGACTTGCTTTTCCCCCCATTTTCACTGTTGTACTGGATATATTACATCCTCAGCTCACATTATCTTTCCTTCTCTCTTCCAGTTCTTTTAGTCTAACATTCATCTCTCTGCTGCAGCTCTTGACTGATCTTTAGCCATTTTTATAGCCAGGATAACTTAGGCTGTTCCTTGCTCAGCAACTATGGATTAATTTATTTTCATTTTCTGCTGCGATTCTAAAGCACAGCTGAGCAGGAGACATACTTGGGAGTTTTACCCACATGCTCTGTAGGACAGATTTATATAATATCACATCTCAATACCAAAAGCTGAAGGTAAAAATCAGTCATTCCTCCTTTCATTTCAGGGTGTTAAAACACATGATTGTATCGCACACAACAATGGCAAAAGGATGATAATGTTTTGGTGTGCGTGTTCATTTGTGTGTTGTGTTAGCAAAGCGGTTCATGAACCAATAGGGAGATGTTAATAAAACCATCAAAAAGTAATCATTAGATGTACATCTACACTGATTAACATTTGGAGTTAGTTCAGTTCAACATGGCTGCCACAGCTAATCCACATTAGCAAAGACATAATAGCTGTGACTCATAATTGTACAGATAAATATCCATAGATCTGTCAATTTTAATAACATTGAAGTACCGGTACATTTTAGTAGTAGCCAAGAATCATGGTAAATGGTAAATGGAGCTTATTTATATAGCGCTTTCCAGCCCCCTGTGAGGGGCCCCAAAGCGCTTTACAATACCAACCATCCACCCATTCATACACCGGTAGCGGCAGACTGCCATGCAAGGCGTTTTCCAGTCCTACCGGGAGCAACTCGGGTTTAAGTGTCTTGCCCAAGGACACAACGACACATGGTGTGGGGGAACCAGGATTCGAACCACCAACCTTCTGATCGGGGGACGACTGCCATTACCACCACCCCACAGCCGCCCCCATCCTCAACACATACTTTGTAACTTTGCCTACAGCTTTAGCAATAATAGTTTGCACCAGTGGCGTATTCTACGCGATACGCGGGTATACCCACTAGAAAAGCGTAAGAATTTCGGTATACCCATTAAAGTACCCAATTATACATGACGTATCATTAGGCATGTGTCATTGATAAGTTAAATGGCAGTTAAATGCTTCCATAACAATCTATCTGTATAATTATGTTACTACTTGTAGCATGAAGCTTCACTGATATAATTATGACCCTCGACCCTTATTCGTCTTTCTGACTCACCATGAATCGTGTACATTAAAACTGCCTCACACTTGGCACCAAACATGTAGCAATTTGAAAGAGAGAGATGGAGGAAGAAGGGTGACACTTTCTCCATCCCCTTTACTACATTTTATTTATTTATTTAGCTCTTGTTAAAGTGGGGCAATGGCCAGCTTCTGTAGCCGAGGATCAGACCGCCAGGGTCCCCGCCCTCGGCCACCACCCATCCCACATTGAACCCGACCCCTTTGGCCCCTCCCATAGGTGGTGAGCCCATGGGAAGGGGGACCCACGTCTCCTCTTCGGGCTGTGACCGGCCGAGCTCCATGGGTAAAAGCCCGGCCACCAGGCGCTCGCCAACGTGTCCCACCTCCGGGCCTGGCTCCAGAGTGGGGCCCCGGTGACCCACGTCCGGGCGAGGGAACATTGAATCCATTTATTTGACTCGTCATAAGGGGTCTTTGGGCTGCACTTTGTCTGGTCCCTCACCTAGGACCTGTCTGCCTTGGGTGACCCTACTAGGGGCATGAAGCCCCTGACAGCATAGCTCCTAGGATCATTGGGACACTCAAACCCCTCCACCACGGTAAGGTGGCAGCCCAGGGAGGGCTACAGAAGCTGGCCATTGGGACATGGAATGTCACCTCTCTGGTGGGGAAGGAGCCTGAGCTAGTGTGTGAGGTTGAGAGGTTCCGGCTAGAAATAGTCGGACTCACCTCAACGCATGGCTCTGGCTCTGGAACCAGTTTCCTTGAGAGGGATTGGACACTCTTCCACTCTGGAGTTGCCCCTGGTGAGAGGCACCGGGCAGGAGTGGGCATACTTGTTGCCCCCCATCTTGGTGCCTGTACGTTGGAGTTCATCCCGGTGACCAAGAGGGTAGCCTCCCTTCGCCTACGTGTGAGGGGATGGGCTCTGACATCTATGGTGGGGATGGCGTGCTGTTGACCTCAACTCGGGATGTTGTTAGTCGGTGGACGGAATACTTTGAAGACCTCCTCAATCCTACTGGCACGTGAGGAAGCGGAGCCTGGGGACTTTGGGTCGGGCTCTCCAATCTCTGGTGCTGAGGTCACCGAGGTGGTTAAAAAGCTCCGCGGTGGCAGGGCTCCGGGGGTGGATGAGATTCGCCCTGAGTTCCTTAGGGCTCTGGATGTTGTGGGGTTGTGTTGGCTTACGCGACTCTGCAATATCGCGTGGACATCGGGGGCAGTTCCCTTGGATTGGCAGACTGGGGTGGTGGTTCCCCTATTCAAAAAGGGGGACCGTAGGGTGTGTTCCAACTATAGGGGGATCACACTCTTAAGCCTCCCTGGTAAGGTCTATTCAGGGGTTCTGGAGAGGAGGGTCCGTCGGATAGTCGAACCTCGGATTCAGGAGGAGCAGTGTGGTTTTCGTGCTGGTCGTGGAACACTGGACCAGCTCTACACCCTCAGCAGGGTCCTGGAGGGTGCGTGGGAGTTTGCCCAACCAGTTTACATGTGCTTTGTGGACTTGGAAAAGGCATTCGACCGCGTCCCTCGGGGGGTTCTGTGGGGGGTACTCCGGGAGTATGGGGTACCAGGCCCATTGATATGGGCTGTTAGGTCCCTGTACGACCGGTGTCAGAGCTTGGTCCGCATTGCCGGCAGTAAGTCAGGCTCGTTTCCAGTGAGAGTTGGACTCCGCCAAGGTTGCCCTTTGTCACCGATTCTGTTCATAACTTTTATGGACAGAATTTCTAGGCGCAGCCAAGGTGTTGAGAGGATCCGTTTTGGTGGCCTTAGAATCGCTTCTCTGTTTTTTGCAGATGATGTGGTCCTATTGGCTTCATCAGATCGTGATCTACAGCTTTCGCTGGAGCGGTTTGCAGCCGAGTGTGATGCGGCCGGGATGAGGATCAGTTCCTCCAAATCCGAGGCCATGGTCTTGAGCCGGAAAAGGGTAGCATGCCCTCTCCGGGTCGGGGATGAGGTCCTGCCCCAAGTGGAGGAGTTTAAGTATCTCGGGGTCTTGTTCACGAATGAGGGAAAACTGGAGCGTGAGATCGATAGGCGGATAGGTGCAGCATCCGCAGTGAAGCGGGCACTGTACCGGTCTGTCGTGGTGAAGAGAGAGCTGAGTCGAAAGGCAGCTCTGTTCATCAGGCAGTCAGAATGCTAAACACTCTGCCTGCTCTGCCTTCCCTCCCATTTGAACTGCCTTAACACTAAAACTTTCTCACATACTATCACTCAACACAAAGTTTTTAACACTAGACTCTGTGTCACCAAACGGGTTTTCACTAAACTCTCGGTCATGTGCTCATACAGTTTGCACTACTTCTCATACTTGCACTAATGTCTGTATTACATCACTGCCTATAATCATAATACTGTTTACATTCTCTGTTTACATTTATTAATACTGTTTACTTTTATTACTACTGCTTACATGTAATTACTACTGTTTACATTTATTTACACTACTCTAATATCTACACCACTGCTGGTACATATACAGTGTGCTCTGAACGGTCTTATTTAGGGATGCCCAATGTGCCTTACTGCATATGCCACTTTTTGCCTCTACAACAACATCAACTACTACCTCATACATATACTGTGTACATTGACTCATACGCTGCTTTGCCACTTTGCAAATGTCAATGCTAGAAACCTTTAGTTTATTTTAGTTATACTTTTTATACTCTTTTTTTATACCACTATGCAAAAAAAAAAAAAAAAACAACTCAGGACAGTGTTAGTTTTACTATTTTTATGCTTATGTCTATTATTATATGTTTCAGTGTTTCAATGTTTAGATGTTTACTGTTGCACCGAGGGACTGAGAGAAACGCAATTTCGGTCCTGTGTATGTCCTGCACTGTACATATTGCAGATCTGACAATAAAGTTGACTTTGACTTTGACTTTGACTTTGAAAGCTCTCAATTTACCGATCGATCTACATTCCCACCCTCATCTATGGTCATGAGCTTTGGGTTGTGACCGAAAGAACGAGATCTCGGATACAAGCGGCTGAAATGAGTTTTCTCCGCAGGGTGTCTGGACTCTCCCTTAGAGATAGGGTGAGAAGCTCAGTCATCCGGGAGGGACTCGGAGTAGAGCCGCTGCTTCTCCACATCGAGAGGAGCCAGTTGAGGTGGCTCGGGCATCTGGTTAGGATGCCTCCTGGACGCCTCCCTGGTGAGGTGTTCCGGGCATGTCCCACCGGGAGGAGACCCAGAGGAAGACCCAGGACGCTGGAGGGACTATGTTTCTCGGCTGGCCTGGGAACGCCTTGGGATTCCCCCAGAGGAGCTGCTCCAAGTGGCTGGGGAGAGGGAAGTCTGGGCCTCCCTACTTAGGCTGCTACCCCCGCGACCCGACCCCGGATAAGCGGACGAAAATGGATGGATGGATGGATGAATGGATAAAGTGGGGCACCAGCTTGTCAGTTTACTGACCAAAAACAACTTATTCACCCTTTAATCATCAGAATCAGTCACCGAAGTAGAATCCGTTACGGTAATTACAGGGAGTTTTAAATCTAAACACATGCTGCATATTCATCTGAATGAAGATACCAAAAGTTGTCTTTAAAGTTTTATTACAAAAATAATTAAACTAAAATCAACAACAATAATAAACAAATGATAACGATGAATCAATCAAGGCTTAATTCTCTTATCTAAGGTAAAATTGACTCTTTGAGCAGGAATTATTTCAGTTTTATATGCACATGAATTCAGACAAAGTTTGGCCATATTTCTTTCTTTTTTTCTTCTTTTTGATGGCCTCCCTTCTCCCCTTACAGCCATCCTCTCCACACCATTATTACGAAATATTTATTCTAGTAATTATCTAGTGGAGTTTTTTTATATTTTATTTTAATAATAGGAAAGAAAGAAAGGAAAGACGGAAAGTGAGACTACAAAATATAAGAAATATACACAAAGAGAGCACAAGGCAAAACACCCAACCACTCTCTGTACACCTGCAAAGAACATGACAAAACACAACAACAAAATACATGTTCATAAAGAACTTAGTCAAAGTCAAAGTCAACTTTATTGTCAAAACTGCAATAGGTACAGGACATACACAGGATTTAAATTGCATTTCTCTCAGTCCCACGGTGCAACAGTAACTATTTAAACACAAACACTAAAAACACTAAACATTTAATAAATATAAGCATAAAATGAAAAGATAAAGTGTAATACTGTCCTGAGTTTTTGCATAGTAGATTTTGCATAGTAGTTTTTGCATAGTGGTATAAAAGTATGAAAAGTTACACCAACACTAAAACACTAAACATTTAATAAACATAAGCATAAAATGAAATAATAAAAGTGTAATACTGTCCTGAGTTTTTTGCATAGTAGTATAAAAGTGTAAATAGTATATCTATAAAATAAAATGAAGGTTCTGGCAGAATATTAGAATATTCATGGCTTTGCAGTAAATTTCTATAAATATATTGTAATGACGCCAACACTGCAACGGAGTCCAGCCAAACGGGGTTTATTTAGAAACAGGGAAGAGCTGCTTCCCTGTGGAAGGCTGCAGCTCAGGGAAGGCTGCAGCTCACGCCTCAAAAGAAAACGCGGTACACACGCGAGCGAACACACTGCTAGCTGCCTGCTAACAACAACACGCTCTCTGACTCTTCTTCTTGGTCTCTCTGTTCCCGGTCCCTCCTCCCTGCTCCTACCCCTCCCCTACCCCCACGACCAGTCCAACACATGAGGGCGGGGGTCAACAGAATCACAACAACTCAACAGAACACAGAAACACTTGGACCCAAAGCAGAACCAAACACAGGGTCGTTACACTACCCCCCCACTACAGAGTCCCTCGCCCACGAGGGAACAAACAAAGTCATCAAACCGTCTTGGGGCCCTCCTCGTCTGTTGTGGGCGAGCTCCCAGCAGAGCGCTCCCGACTCTGCGGCTGGGACCTCGTTCGACGGCAGTGATAAAACTTCTGGGGACGTTGGCGGACACACCCGAGACCCCGACCATTGGCCTTCTGGGGGCTGCGGTGCATACCTGCCTTGATAGGGGGCCAACCTGTCCCTGTGCAGAGCTACTCTTCTCCTGTTTTGGGGCATCTGCACTCTGTAGACCACCTCCCCCAGGCGCTCCAACACTCTGCAGGGACCCACCCATACATGTATATATATATAT
>JBBPBX010099241.1:0-12559 GCA_038048925.1 Garcialebias charrua | reverse complement strand
TTTTTAAGAAATTTTCTCCATTACTTTCCCCACTCCTACACTCGGTTCTCTTAGAGTCGTTTGACCAAGGATCCCTTCCGAAATCTTTCTTAGAGGCCTGCATTACCCTCATTGCAAAGAAAGGAAAAGACCCAACTCACTGTTCCTCTTATCGACCAATCTCCCTTTTAAATACAGATGCCAAAATTTTAGCCAAAGTTCTTGCTCAAAGGTTGGAAAAGATCCTTCCTTTCATCATATCAAAAGACCAGACTGGATTCATTAAAGGCAGGCACTCCTTTTTTAATATCAGACGCCTTTTGGACATTATTTATTCTCCTTCGGATACTGTTCCTGAGTGTGTTATTTCCCTTGATGCGGAGAAAGCATTTGATCGGGTTGAATGGGACTACTTGTTTAATGTTCTTGACAAATTTGGTTTTGGCCCCAATTTCATTACATGGGTGCAATTAATTTATTCACATCCCACCGCAACCATTCGTACCAACTCTCAGATATCGAAACCATTCAGTCTACATCGAGGAACTCGCCAGGGATGCCCACTGAGCCCTTTGCTCTTTGACCTGGCAATTGAACCTCTTGCCACTGCTTTGCGGTCCTGTGACACAATTTCAGGAATCTGGAGAGGCGATATGGAGCACAAGGTCTCCCTTTATGCTGATGACCTTTTACTTTTCATTTCTCATCCGACTGACACGCTGCCTTCCGTTTTATCATTACTTGAGGAATTTGGAATCAATTCTGGTTACAAATTAAACTTGAGTAAAAGTGTAATTTTCCCTGTCAATACCCTGGCGCAGACTCTTGACTTTAGTAAATGGCCTTTTAAAATTGAGAAGATAAAATTCTCTTACCTGGGTGTTACAGTTACGAGGAGGTATAAGGATTTATATCAAGAAAATTTTGTCTCTCTGTTGAATCAGACAAAGCAGGCATTATCCCGATGGTCACCGCTTTCCACTTCCCTCATAGGCCGTATTAACTCAGTCAAGATGGTCACTTTACCTAAGTTTTTATATCTCTTTCAAAATATTCCTGTTTTTATCCCTGGTTCATTCTTTGTTCAGTTAGATTCCATCATTTCATCATATCTGTGGCAAGGAAAACGTCCACGCTTAAATAAGACATATCTCCAAAAAACTAAGGCCGCAGGCGGTCTTGCCCTTCCAAATTTCTGCTTTTACTATTGGGCAGCAAACTTGCACTGTTTAGCATTCTGGTCATTCTATTACAACAGGCCTGACAGCCCGGACTGGGTAGAGATGGAGTCACAAGCCGTTTACGCATTGGCCAGCCCTCCCCGGCTCTCCCAGCTTCTAACCCGGGTTCGGCGTCTTCGCATTTACCTTTTCCGCCCGGGATCCACCCTTGTTCTGGAACCATCTTCACCGTGGTTCTATCGGGCCGAGCCCGACGGACCCAGTTTCACGTCATGTACTGCTCACATTTGATTCGTTGTTTGCAGCAGGGGCGGGACTCATTCAAACAACCTCAGCGCGAGGGTTGAATTTCATTCAAATTTAACTACAGAAACGAGAAACCCCTAAAACAATTGTTAGCTGAATTAGTTTTTCTGAGTTAAATTTTTGTTAATAACTGATCACAAATCAGCTTATGTTACAACGTAAATAACAACGAAGCGCGGACCCATTTCCGCCTTTCAGCGCGACTTGAATGTCATTAAACAATAACTAAAACAATAACTAATATTGTCTAACTGTTGCGCGCAGCCAGGGTTTTAAAATATAACTAATAATCTCTAACTTCTACGTGCAGCTAAAATGTTAAGAGGAGTGATCCCTATATGGGTAAGGTGGACACCTGAAAATCCAGTCCGGAGTATAGCTCAGAGCGTTAATGCACTATCGTTTTGACCCGGAGAAGCGGGTTCGCTTCCCGCCTGGGACAAAGTTATTTTACTTTTTTTTTCTTTATTCACATTTTCTTTTAAATAAAAAGGAGTTTGTTTGGTTAACAAACTCCTTTTTATTTACTCCAAGAAAAAAAAAAAAGTAAAATAACTTTGTCCCAGGCGGGAAGCGAACCCGCTTCTCCGGGTCAAAACGATAGTGCATTAACGCTCTGAGCTATACTCCGGACTGGATTTTCAGGTGTCCACCTTACCCATATAGGGATCACTCCTCTTAACATTTTAGCTGCACGTAGAAGTTAGAGATTATTAGTTATATTTTAAAACCCTGGCTGCGCGCAACAGTTAGACAATATTAGTTATTGTTTAATGACATTCAGGTCGCGCTGAAAGGCGGAAATGGGTGTGCGCTTCGTGTTATTTACGTTGTAACATAAGCTGATTTGTGATCAGTTATTAACAAAAATTTAACTCAGAAACACTAATATATATATATCCAGCTAACAATTTTTTTTAGCGGAGTCTCCTCTGGCAGCCCCCTCCCTGGGCTGCCACCTTACCGTGGTGGAGGGGTTTGAGTGTCCCAATGATCCTAGGAGCTATGCTGTCAGGGGCTTCATGCCCCTAGTAGGGTCACCCAAGGCAGACAGGTCCTAGGTGAGGGACCAGACAAAGTGCAGCCCAAAAACCCCTATGATGAGTACAATTAATGGACTAAGTTTTCCCTCGCCCGGACGCGGGTCACCGGGGCCCCACTCTGGAGCCAGGCCCGGAGGTGGGGCACGCTGGCGAGCGCCTGGTGGCCGGGCTTTTACCCATGGAGCCCGGCCGGGCACAGCCCGAAGAGGAGACGTGGGTCCCCCTTCCCATGGGCTCACCACCTGTGGGAGGGGCCAAAGGGGTCGGGTGCAATGTGAGATGGGTGGTGGCCGAGGGCGGGGACCCTGGCGGTCTGATCCTCGGCTACAGAAGCTGGCCATTGGGACATGGAATGTCACCTCTCTGGTGGGGAAGGAGCCTGAGCTAGTGTGTGAGGTTGAGAGTTTCCGACTAGAAATAGTCGGACTCACCTCAACGCATGGCTCTGGCTCTGGAACCAGTTTCCTTGAGAGGGGTTGGACACTCTTCCACTCTGGAGTTGCCCCTGGTGAGAGGCGCCGAGCAGGAGTGGGCATACTGGTTGCCCCCCATCTTGGTGCCTGTACGTTGGGGTTCACCCCGGTGAACGAGAGGGTAGCCTCCCTTCGCCTACGTGTGGGGGGACGGGCTCTGACTGTTGTTTGTGCCTATGCACCAAACGGCAGCTCAGACTACCCACCCTTTTTGGAGTCCTTGGAGGGGGTATTGGAGAGTGCGCCTCCTGGGGACTCCCTTGTTCTACTGGGGGACTTCAACGCTCACGTGGGCAATGACAGTGAGACCTGGAGGGGTGTGGTTGGGAGGAACGGCCCCCCTGATCTGAACCAGAGTGGTGTTCTGTTATTGGACTTCTGTGCTCGTCATGGATTGTCCATAACGAACACCATGTTTAAGCATAAGGGTGTCCATATGTGCTCTTGGCACCAGGACACCCTAGGTCGCAGTTCGATGATCGACTTTGTTGTCGTCTCATCTGATCTGCGGCCGCATGTCTTGGACACTCGGGTGAAGAGAGGGGCGGAGCTGTCAACTGACCACTACCTGGTGGTGAGTTGGCTCCGATGGTGGGGGAGGATGCCGGTCAGACCTGGCAGACCCAAACGTATTGTGAGGGTCTGCTGGGAACGTCTGGCAGAGTCTCCCGTAAGACGGAGCTTTAACTCCCACCTCCGGGAGAGCTTTGAACACGTTCCGAGGGAGGCGGGGGACATGGAGTCCGAGTGGGCCGTGTTCCGCGCCTCTATTGTCGAGGTAGCTTATCGGAGCTGTGGCCGCAAGGTTGTTGGTGCCTGTCGTGGTGGCAACCCTCGAACCCGGTGGTGGACACCGGCAGTGAGGGATGCTGTCAGGCTGAAGAAGGAGTCCTATTGGGCCTTTTTGGCTTGTGGGACCCCAGAAGCAGCTGATAGGTACCGGCAGTCCAAGCGGCATGCGGCTCGGGTGGTTGCTGAGGCAAAAACTCGGGCGTGGGAGGAGTTCGGAGAGGCCATGGAGAATGACTTCCGTACGGCTTCGAGGCGATTCTGGTCCACCATCCGGCGTCTCAGGGGGGGAAAGAGGTACGCGACCAACACCATTTATGGTGGAGGTGGCGTGCTGCTGACCTCAACTCGGGATGTTGTGAGTCGGTGGGCGGAATACTTCGAAGACCTCCTCAATCCTACTGGCACGTCTTCCACTGAGGAAGCAGAGCCTGGGGACTTTGGGTCGGGTTCTCCGATCTCTGGTGCTGAGGTCGCCGAGGTGGTTAAAAAGCTCCGCGGTGGCAAGGCTCCGGGGGTGGATGAGATTCGCCCGGAGTTCCTTAGGGCTCTGGATGTTGTAGGGTTGTGTTGGCTTACGCGACTCTGCAATATCGCGTGGACATCGGGGGCAGTTCCCTTGGATTGGCAGACTGGGGTGGTGGTTCCCCTATTCAAAAAGGGGGACCGTAGGGTGTGTTCCAACTATAGGGGGATCACACTCTTAAGCCTCCCTGGTAAGGTCTATTCAGGGGTTCTGGAGAGGAGGGTCCGTCGGATAGTCGAACCTCGGATTCAGGAGGAGCAGTGTGGTTTTCGTCCTGGTCGTGGAACACTGGACCAGCTCTACACCCTCAGCAGGGTCCTGGAGGGTGCGTGGGAGTTTGCCCAACCAGTTTACATGTGCTTTGTGGACTTGGAGAAGGCATTCGACCGCGTCCCTCGGGGGGTTCTGTGGGGGTACTCCGGGAGTATGGGGTACCAGGCCCATTGATATGGGCTGTTAGGTCCCTGTACGACCGGTGTCAGAGCTTGGTCCGCATTGCCGGCAGTAAGTCAGGCTCGTTTCCGGTGAGAGTTGGACTCCGCCAAGGTTGCCCTTTGTCACCGATTCTGTTCATAACTTTTATGGACAGAATTTCTAGGCGCAGCCAAGGTGTTGAGAGGATCCGTTTTGGTGACCTTAGAATCGCTTCTCTGTTTTTTGCAGATGATGTGGTCCTACACTGTAAATGGAAACATGGTATTTAATTAAAAATAGTAAATTGACTTAAATCAGTTTTCATCAAATAGTGATTAAGACTCACTTTTAGTAAGTTACTTGTAATTTGTGGTCAAAAAATCTCAGTAGCTCAGTTAACTTGAGCTCGTTTCATTTAGAAAAAGTAAGTTTTTGATAAGTGTGAACAAATCCCGTATCATATCGCGATAAAAAGACATCTCGCGCATGCTCAGAATAGAACCACACACGCACACTGCGCATGCCTCATTTTTGAGCGCGTTTCACTCTTCTCTTGGGAAATATCGTAACAGATACCAGTAAGTATGTTTTTTTAATCATAATGTATGAAGTTGGTATTAAAATGTTTTTTAACAGGCGATGTTGGTGTGCATTTCTCGCAGAAATATGGGTATTGTCTCAGCTCGTGTTAGCTAACGGTAGAGCTAGCCAACTAATGATATTTAACATAAACCTAGCTAGTGGCAATATTCCACAATATAATTTTAAATTTTCGTTTGAGGCAATTGTGCTCTCGCGTGCCGTGGAAGTTAAAAGTCGCAGGGAAAAGAAAGGTGGAGGCACGCGGGGTGTCTTCCCCCAGTTGCTTCTTAGCAGCTAAGCTAAAAAGGATACACGAGTCTGTCAAGTCTCCCGTTTTGGCCGGGAAACTACCGTATTTTACCCCTCTTTCCCGTCGTGATCCCGAATTATTATTTTCCAGGAAATCTCCCGTATTATAATATTATTTAAAAAAAAAAAAAATTCCGGTGCCTCTGTCACTAGCCTCGCGAGAACTGCCACCTGCAGTCGCCTCGGTGGCAGTTCTCGCGATGTTACTGCTGGCGCGGTCGAGAACAAACCCGGAAAAACACAGAGATGGATGTAACGAGAAGTAACGAGAGAGGACGCGTACCTGCCAAAAAAGTTAAGATTTCGTGTAAATATGTTGAAAAATGGGACAGCGAATTTATTTTCCTAAAGTTTATGCGTTTTTTAAGATTTGTAACTGCGACTTTAGTCTCATGGGGGAAGGAACGATGTCCGCCAGCATGAAAAATCCGTCAAGCACAAAGGTAGGCTTATCAGATTGTGACCACATAACTGGTTTGAAAGAGGCTGATAGGTAGTTATTTTAGATTTCTTGTAAACCTGTCTTAAAATGTTAGGGGTCCTGGACTTTGGTTGGCTAGTGCAGGGGGCTGCAACCTGCGGCTCTGGGGCCACATGTGGCTCTTTGGTCCCTCAGCAGTGGCTCCTCCAAGCTTTGATCAAAACTAACTTTAAACTGAATTTTATTTGTTCTTATAACAACAAAAAGGGCTAGTTTTAGCAGTTTTTCCTGTCATTTCCTTTGCAAATGTGTGAATACTAGAACTAAAGGGCGAGATACACTCGCGCGTCCTCACGATACGCCAATACGCAGCGTACGTATGCCCCGTACGCAGCGTAGCCCCGCGTAGCCCCTCAGGGCAAGTACGCGCAAAGGTATTTTTTTACTACGCATACGCGATCCGCGTGCGCGATACGCGGTGTCTGACCATAAACTTCCCGGCGCCGGACTGTTTTGTATGTTACACAAATGAAATAAATTCCCCTTCTTTATCGCTGATCGGGCCTTTTCTTTTGTTTTTTTGCCTAAAGTCAAGTAACCGCTTCTTCCTCCGTTCACTCGATGATTGAAATGAATGAATTCAGGTCCTACCTTGGTGCGCGATGTTTTAATATCCCCTGGTGGGCTGTGTGCTGCAGGAAAAGCGCTCCCTGTTATTATTTTTATTTCTGAGAGAACTTTTTATAACATATATAGTAGAAACAGCGCATCAGAACACCGCAGAAGTCTGAGCGAGCTGCTCATGTTAAAGGTTTCACTTTCAACTAGGTTTCACATGCTGACTGAGCGCTGTCAATCAATTCAGTAGGCGTGTCAGCAAGTGACCAATCAGCGTGCTCAGTTGTCCCCTTCGTGTGCAGCAGCTCATATTACAACAAGGAGAACGTCTGAGCTGAAGTCAGCTGACGTCTGAGCTGAAGTCAGCTGAAGTGAAGCAGCCGCTCCGTATACGCGCGTATACGTCCGTATACGCGCGTATACGGAGTCTGCTTCACTGTATCTCGGCCTTAATAGAAGGAGTAAAACATAAGTTAACTTTATTTATTTGAAGTAGGATATTTAATTTTTCCACAATTAAAATAATTTACCTAGACCTGCATAGTTCATTATTTTATTTTTTAATTGGGAAAGATCACATTATTTTTTCCTTCTTTATGATAATCTGGTCTTTTTTAGTCTTAAAATGTAAAAATATCAACAAATCATTAGATATTTTCAGCTTTACAATGGCCAGAAAACTACCGGTCAGAAAATTGTCCTTTAACAAACTTAAAGTGGTCTGTGGGCCACCAGTTGAGAATCCCAGTTGGCTCCGGAAACATTTAATTTAGTGAACAAAGGGGCAGAAATGGCTCTTTTGATCATAAAGGTTGTAGATCCCTGGCCTAGTGGGGTGGCTCGGCGTACCCGGCAGAAAATTTCCCTTATTTTTAAATACAAAACTTGACAGGTGACGAGTGAGTCGCACAGACTGCAAACACTTAAAAAAATAATAGCAACCTGAACCAAACGTTTGGTTCTGCTGCCCCTTGGCTTGTTGATCACGGATCAGACAGGCCACCAGCAAACCTCCCATTAATCAGTCTGCTCAACAACTACTAGCTAGCTTCTGTTAGCTGTGCAAAGGGTCCCTGTGTGAAACGGTGAGCATCTTCTTCTTTCGGCTTTTCCCTTTTCAGGTGTCACCACAGCAAGTCATCCTCCTCCACCTCACTGTCCTCTGCATCCTCTGTCCTCACTCCAACTACCTTCATGTCCTCTCTAACTGCATCCATATATCTTCTCTTTGTCTTTTTCCTGGCAGCTGCAGCTGCATTTGTACTCGGACCCACACAAATAACTGAGCTTGGCATGTAATGAATAAGTGATTATTCTCATGTGTAATGTAATTCGAACTGTAAAACTAAAATAGTTTTTTTCTTAATTTTCTAATTTATAACCACAAGTCTGGTTAATGTTATTACAGGAAATCCCTGTTTGGAAAAGCATCTTCAAGCTTGAAGAATGGCAGGCACAATTCCCTTTATTGGTGACGCTTCATGTGAGTAAAATCCATCACCATTAAATGACTTATTCATTTATCTATTCATCTTAAACATCAGAATGAATGTGTCATAAGGCCCTCTCACACTTGAACGTTTTAGACAACTCATGCCAACTTGTGAAAATTTAGGAGATATCTATAGTGCAGCTATGTTTACTCTTTAAGATTTTTATTCCTGTTAATGTGACGAGACATTTCCATTTATTAACAGATGACAGCATTGATGAAACATATGGTGTGAATGTGCAGTTTGAATCTGATGAAGAGGTAAAGGTTTTTTTTCATGATGTTACAGGTAGTCCCCGACTTACGAGCGAGTTCCGTTACAACGAGGCGCTCGTAACACGGAAATCTCGTAAATTGGAACGGCCGCCACGTGTCTCGTAAGTCCGGAATTTCGCTCGTAAGTTGGAACGGTTTTGCTAGCGCGACTACAAACACTTGTTTTTCATCGAAAAACTGCTTATGAGTGCATAAAAATGATCGGAAACGTGTGTCCACATGTTTAGCTAACGAACTGTGGTGAAAAAACACAGAAAAACTCGGTATTTTTTGCGTTTTTTCCAAAAATTCGCCAGCTCGTAAGTCCGGAACCTCGTAAGTAAGAGCGCTCGTAAGTTGGGGACTACCTGTATATTCCTTTTTGTTCTCAGCTTTCTGCACAACGAACTGACCCTCATTGAAAATAAGATTCACCTGACTTTGAATTTCACTGATGAAAGTTATTGTAAATTTTGTCCTCAGAAGCTTTGGAACATCCAGATGTTTGTGCTCAAAATAAATTATAAAAGTAATCATTTTTCTGGTTTGCAGGAAGGAGATGAAGACCAGTTTGGAAAAGTACGAGATGAACACTCAGATGAATACGGTGAAGGAGATATATTATTATTAATAATAATAATTAATATTTTGAAATTGTTTGTGTTTTTCACACGCACAGTTCAGTATTGTACCATGCTGGCGAGTGCTCGGAGTGAAGCAGAAAAGGAACGTATCATAGGGAAAATGGAGTCGGATCAGGAGCTGTCAAAGATCGTCTACCAGCTTCAGGAGACCGAGAAGGAGGACATAATTTGGGTAAGACTTCCTGTTTGTGAAGTTATGCCATAAAACCATTTGTCTGTGTGGACCGTCACAGCTCGGTTTTGTTTTCTAGGAAGAGCGATCTCGCAGGGAGAGGATAAATGGAGCTTATTTATATAGCGCTTTCCAGCCCCCTGTGAGGAGCCCCAAAGTGCTTTACAATACCAGCCATCCACCCATTCATTCAGACATTCATACACCGGTAGTGGTAGCCTTCCTTGCAAGGCGCCATCCAGACCTACCGGGAGCAACTCGGGGTTAAGTGTCTTGCTCAGGGACACAACGACACATGGTGGGCGGATGCGGGATTCGAACCTCCAACCTTCCGATCAGGGGTCGACTGCCATTACCACTACACCACGGCCGCCCCAGGGTGAGGAAGTCTCGTGTTGATGACTTGGAAGCAATGGACATTGGCCATGGAGAGGTAAATACTGTCACATTTACATACATACCGGTACATACATACTTGCATACATACATGTACATGTACATATATACATGCATACATACATACGTACATACATGTACATACCGGTACATGTGCATGCATGTACATACCGGTACATGCATGTACATACCGGTACGTGTACGTGCGTGTACATACCGGTACGTGTACGTGCGTGTACATACCGGTACGTGTACGTGCGTGTACATACCGGTACGTGTACGTGCGTGTACATACCGGTACGTGTACGTGCGTGTACATACCGGTACGTGTACGTGCGTGTACATACCGGTACGTGTACGTGCGTGTACATACCGGTACGTGTACGTGCGTGTACATACCGGTACGTGTACGTGCGTGTACATACCGGTACGTGTACGTGCGTGTACATACCGGTACGTGTACGTGCGTGTACATACCGGTACGTGTACGTGCGTGTACATACCGGTACGTGTACGTGCGTGTACATACCGGTACGTGTACGTGCGTGTACATACCGGTACGTGTACGTGCGTGTACATACCGGTACGTGTACGTGCGTGTACATACCGGTACGTGTACGTGCGTGTACAACCGGTACGTGTACGTGCGTGTACATACCGGTACGTGTACGTGCGTGTACGTGCGTACGTGTACGTGCGTGTACGTGTACGTGCGTGTACGTGTACATACGTGTACGTGCATGTACGTGTACATACGTGTACGTGCATGTACGTGTACATACGTGTACGTGCATGTACGTGTACATACGTGTACGTGCATGTACGTGTACATACGTGTACATGCATGTACGTGTACGTGCATGTACGTGTACATACGTGTACGTGCATGTACGTGTACATACGTGTACGTGCATGTACGTGTACATACGTGTACGTGCATGTACGTGTACATACGTGTACGTGCATGTACGTGTACATACGTGTACGTGCATGTACGTGTACATACGTGTACGTGCATGTACGTGTACATACGTGTACGTGCATGTACGTGTACATACGTGTACGTGCATGTACGTGTACATACGTGTACGTGCATGTACGTGTACATACGTGTACATGCATGTACGTGTACATACGTGTACATGCATGTACGTGTACATACGTGTACATGCATGTACGTGTACATACGTGTACATGCATGCACGTGTACATACGTGTACATGCATGCACGTGTACATACGTGTACATGCATGCACGTGTACATACGTGTACATGCATGCACGTGTACATACGTGTACATGCATGCACGTGTACATACGTGTACATGCATGCACGTGTACATACGTGTACATGCATGCACTACGTGTACATACGTGTACATGCATGTACGTGTACATACGTGTACATGCATGTACGTGTACATACGTGTACATGCATGTACGTGTACATACGTGTACATGCATGTACGTGTACATACGTGTACATGCATGTACGTGTACATACGTGTACATGCATGTACGTGTACATACGTGTACATGCATGCACGTGTACATACGTGTACATGCATGCACGTGTACATACGTGTACATGCATGCACGTGTACATACGTGTACATGCATGCACGTGTACATACGTGTACATGCATGCACGTGTACATGCATGTACGTGTACATACGTGTACATGCATGCACGTGTACATACGTGTACATGCATGCACGTGTACATACGTGTACATGCATGCACGTGTACATACGTGTACATGCATGCACGTGTACATACGTGTACATGCATGCACGTGTACATACGTGTACATGCATGCACGTGTACATACGTGTACATGCATGCACGTGTACATGCATGACGTGTACATACGTGTACATGCATGCACGTGTACATACGTGTACATGCATGTACGTGTACATACGTGTACATGGTGTACATGCATGCACGTGTACATACGTGTACATGCATGCACGTGTACATACGTGTACATGCATGCACGTGTACATACGTGTACATGCATGCACGTGTACATACGTGTACATGCATGCACGTGTACATACGTGTACATGCATGTACGTGTACATGCATGTACGTGTACATACGTGTACATGCATGTACGTGTACATACGTGTACATGCATGTACGTGTACATACGTGTACATGCATGTACGTGTACATACGTGTACATGCATGTACGTGTACATACGTGTACATGCATGTACGTGTACATGCGTGTACGTGTACATACGTGTACATGCATGTACGTGTACATACGTGTACATGCATGTACGTGTACATACGTGTACATGCATGTACGTGTACATACGTGTACATGCATGTACGTGTACATGCATGTACGTGTACATACGTGTACATGCATGTACGTGTACATACGTGTACATGCATGTACGTGTACATGCATGTACGTGTACATACGTGTACATGCATGTACGTGTACATACGTGTACATGCATGTACGTGTACATACGTGTACATGCATGTACGTGTACATACGTGTACATGCATGTACGTGTACATACGTGTACATGCATGTACGTGTACATACGTGTACATGCATGTACGTGTACATACGTGTACATGCATGTACGTGTACATACGTGTACATGCATGTACGTGTACATACGTGTACATGCATGTACGTGTACATACGTGTACATGCATGTACGTGTACATACGTGTACATGCATGTACGTGTACATACGTGTACATGCATGTACGTGTACATACGTGTACATGCATGTACGTGTACATACGTGTACATGCATGTACTACGTGTACATGCATGTACGTGTACATGCATGTACATACGTGTACATGCATGTACGTGTACATACGTGTACATGCATGTACGTGTACATACGTGTACATGCATGTACGTGTACATACGTGTACATGCATGTACGTGTACATACGTGTACATGCATGTACGTGTACA
>JBBPBX010099238.1:0-12560 GCA_038048925.1 Garcialebias charrua | reverse complement strand
TATATACTGTATATATATATATATATATAAATGTATGGGTGATTCTCTGAATTCGGTGCATTTTGGGTTCTCAGGTTACAGAAAAATATACCACAGAAAATTTTGTTTCTGAACATTGCAACTACTGAAGAACTATTTGAACCTCTGACAAAAGATATTTTCCCACCTTATAAATGAAATCCCAAACATTATTAGTTATTTCTTTGTTCCTTAGGTTGTTTTAAATTCCACCCCGTAACGGAACAATTAGATTATTGTATGAGTATGACTCTAAAACATAATCAAACCAATTCTTCCAGTTCTTTTGTTGTCACCTGTCCCTTGTGTAAACTAACTTATTGCAAGTAAATTTTATTTGAGTCTAAATAATAATAATTTGACTGTCAAGTGGAATATGGCAACTTAATGTACAAACAGTCTTCATAAATCTTGAAAATACACGTTAGCATGAACATTAGATCAGGCTTTTTTATGTTTTCTACTTGTCCTCTAAACTTTGCATATAGTTCAATCAACATTAGTCCAATATTTGTTATTACTATCAAAAAAATTAAAACATCATATAAAGTAACAGGGTTGAACACAGTGCAACAGGGTTGAATAAATGACAATATTTAATCAAGCTAAAACTGACTTTAATTCATTAAAACAAACAAGAGGAAAGAAACAACACACTAGATATGTAATATTTAACATTGTTTAAAATAACATCACATTTAGATTGAACAGATGTCTTGAGAAAAAAGTACATTGTTGTCAGCTCTTAAACATCGGAAATGAGCATGAACTAAACTCTGAACTAATAAGTGTGATGAATGAAAGTGAATGTGGATGGTTTCTTTTCATATCTGCTGTTCCTGTTTATGATTATTATCATTAGAGCAGTCCAACCTTCAACCCTGTAACAATGATTCTACCCCGTAACAGTGGTTTTTGTTAGGGGGTTGAATGTTATGGGGTTGAAGATTTTGGCTAAAAGTAGCCATAAGTCCATATTAGCTAGGCTATGATGTATTATATAGCATGAGGAAAACAAGAAATTAATATATTTTTCCAAGACAGCACTTTTCTTTCCCCCAATTTTTAAAAAAATATCATTTATGCATGTAACAGTGTGGAAAGGTTGAGCTTGACGATGTTAGTCTGTGGATAAAAACAATGAAATGTAGGTAAGAAATTATGCTAACACTTACCAGTCTTTACAGTGTGAGCGGGAAAAGACTTAAGTGATGTCACCTTCTGGGTCCTGAGGAAGTTGGACTGAACCATTATTTTTTTAAATGGGGGAATTGGTATGCTGTTACGGGGTGGAACAAAACTGGGGGACATGATTAAAAAGTACAGTTTTATAAATAAGGCATACATTTTTTCTCATATTTCTTTTTTTAGGCTAAAGGATACTGGCAAATTTTTACATTAACAGAAATAACTTGTAGTTAGTGGCTATTTTTATTTGTTTTATATTCAGTGAAAAAATGATGTTGCTCAGTGGGGACATGCTCATTTGGCTGACCTCTGTGCCTCAGCAATCCATTTTTTTTGTTAAATCAATTTAAAAAAAATAATATTTGTGTGTTATATTGCAAAGACACATAGATATTTCCATTTCTTGTTTTAAAAAAAATGTTGTGGTTTACTTTATATTAAAATCTTTGAGGTAAACCTGGGAGACACAAAGTGCACCAAATTCAGAGAATGACCCGTATATATATACTGTATAAATGTATATATTTTTTATGTATATGTAAGTACTGTATAAAATCACATTTACAGTATGTCAGAACACAACCTGTCTCTGCATAACATTTTCCACATGTGAATCTGTTACAAGCGCCATCAGCCAAGCCAATTAGATTGGAATGTTTGCCATTCTTTAGCAAACAATGGACACAAGTCCCCCAGCATATCCCCCCCAAATGCATTCTCCTACTACAAAAGCCTTCACATTTACATAGAAGGAAAAAGTCTCCAGGCATGCTTACTCAAGGATTACAAATTCCTAAAAAAAAGAGCCATTTGGCTGGGCTCTGGTAAAGATTGTACTGATTTAAATATCCTGGGATTTCCAGTGTTAATTTGATTAAAATAAAAATAAAAATCTGTATGCCTCTTTTATAACTGTCTATTGTTGTCCCTGTTGTCATCATCCTTTGGTTGTAACCAGCTCTCTCTCTTGTCATTGAGTCCTCAAAGCTCAATGGGATTAACCTGCCTAAATAAAAGGTTGAATGAATAGTTGAATGAATAAAGTAAACTTTGGTACGAAAGGTGTTAAATAATACACATATTTTTATTGAACAATAATCTTCATGCTAACCACTGGTTTGATCTGATGTCCTCTCACCACCTCGTGTTGGGACTCAGCAGGTACAAGATGGAAGAGTACAACAAAGACATTACCTGTACATTCCTCCAAGGCATGGTAGCACTCTTCTGTGGACTCAAAATAGGTCAAACGGGAAGCTGGAAACCAGTTCAAACAGGAATTGTGATGGCAACATCTACAATTTTATGTCTACAAAAAGACATGCTGTCCTGTCCCAACACCAGTGAAGTTTCATCAGGCACTGAAATCCATCACAGTTGGGCAGTTCCTTACAACAGTCAAATCTGGAAGCTATCAGGAGGACGATGGCAGTCTTCTGGCAGAGTTCCTGAACATTAAGGAGACATTTCACAGTCCTGGCCTAAGTGTGGAGCAGCTGATTGGAAACACAGGTCCTTCTGATTTCACCAACAATATTCTGTACCATCCAACAGGATACATAGTAAATAAAGTCATCAAACATTCCAACATCTGTGACGGATGCTCAAGTTCAATTAAGCAAAATGATGAGACTCTGGAAGGAGAGCATGGTGCCACTGACACTGAAGGAATTCAAACCAGGAGTCCTGTGTCGGCCATCACATGAAGCCTTCAGTCTGGTCCAGAAAGTTGAAAGGCTTTTCAGAACAAGGACAAGTCAATCCTTCATGGAGCTCCCCAGCACCATGGATACTCTATGGAGAGAAGCAAGTGTATTAGAAAGCATTCTTCCTTCATGTCATGATGTACAAAGAAAAATAACCAGCAGGTTCATCAGGCTGAGACTCAGAATAGCAGCAAAACACATCTTAAATGAAAGAAAAAATAATTTTGTGCAATGCTGGGCATCTTGGAAGTAAAAGCCAGACAAAAAGCATGAGGAAAAAACAAACAGCATCTTGTGCCACAACAAGCAAGCCCCCACCAAACACCTTGATTGTTGCCATGGAGGAGCTTGGGCTATCATTTGAAAACGCCACACCGCCCAGTGCAGCTTCAACACCTGTACATATGGATGGTATGCTTGGAGGGATTTTTATGTCCCTTACATTTATTTAATTTCACTGATTATGCATAAGTTATAGTTATACATAAGTCTTGGCATCCTCAGTAAATTTCAGACAAAGTTGTTGCAAGGCTTGCATTTGATATTTGAAAAACTAATTTCTAATCACTTTAATTTGATTTTTATTTTGACAGCCTCCCCATCAACCAGTCAACTCCAACAATTCACCATTAACGTACCAGCTCCATCTCTCTGAGGACTGACCAGTTCCACCAACCTGGTGTCATTTCTTAGCCCATCGCTCAGTCAATCTGAAAAGATGAAGATGGACATGAATGTGATAATTTAATTAAAAATTGTTACAGTTCTACAGTTTATTGATGCTGATATATTCTTTGTAATAATTCTTATTTCTTGTTCTGTCTTGAAAGAGAGTCTAATCTGAACTTGACCCATGATTACCATACGCTAAACAAATAATATAAAACACATTTAAATTAACAGTCCTGCAGTAAATACCAATTTGTGAAGGTTATGGTGTTAAAATAATTTTATTCAAACATCTTGATTCAACAATTTATGCTGCAGTCTTTGACGAAGTATCTATAATTTGAACTAAATTAAACAACATCAATCTCTCAGAAAAAAAGGCTAAGTATTTTCTAGTTAAGATTTCAGTAACTGGAATTACCATAAAATAATTTTTAAAAAAAACTTTCAAATTTAAGCTGTACTGAATATTTTTAAACGCTGAATTAGACAGAAATACATCAATTTAAACCAGTCATGATGGCAGAACTAGCTGCAGTTAAAACACAACTAGTAATTTAACATGTTTAATTAACAAAAACTGATAACATGAAGTATTAATGTTTATAAACTGGTACAGAACAGTCAGCTAACGCTTCACAATGGCAAAAAATATTGTATTTACATCAACTTACCAGAGAAAACACGTCTGAAACATCAAGAATTAACTATGTTCAATGGTAGTACCGCTGCTGTTAGCTGCTGTTTGGAACATGGAGCAGCTCCGTGACCCACGTGACTTCCGCATTCTCTCTAGGGCTCTGTCTGGGGCCACTCTGTAGCCGGTGGGATGGGTGATACCAAGTTTTTTGCAGGGGAGGGGTCAGTCCTCAGGGAGTTTGCTTAAAAACACGCAGCAATTTTACTAAAAAATTTAAATGAATAAAGAAAATCAATTATTGATGTAAGATATGTATAATGATGAAATGATGTCATTTTATTGGGGGGGTTATATTGACTGGATCAAATTATTGGGGAAGTTATAACCCCCCCATCCCCCGTGTAAATTACGCCTATGCGTGGAAATAGGCGTCTTTGAGATCCACCGTGCACGTGTGATCTCCTTGTCTCACAGACTGGAGAACTTGCCTCAGTGTGAGCATTTTGAACCTGTAAGTTGTTATTCTCTTGTTCAAAGCTTTGAGATCCAGAATCGGTCTCAGGGTACGGTCTCGTTTGGGCACGAGGAAGTACTTGCTGTGGTGTCCGGTTTTTATTTCTCGTTTTGGAACAACACGGATCACACCTTTCTACAGCATTACTGTTATTTCCTCCCTCAAAACGTGTGCACGTTCTGGATTTATATCTGACTCTAGCACCCCTGTGAACGGAGGCGGCCGCTTGCTGAACTACAGGCGGAGCCCGTGACGTACTGTTGACATGACCCACGTGTTTGGTAAGCACGCCCCCCAGGCCTACGCATACGCTGAGAGCCTGAGAGGCATGTTTATTGCGGGTTGCCTACACCTCGTGGGTGCGGACGAGGGAGCGTCTGACCCCCTCCCTCTCTGTCCTGAGTGAACTGACCTGCCCGTACATGGATGCCGTGAAGTCTGTCTTCTCCAGACAGACTCCCAACGTCCCGTTGTGGTTCATTATCGGATCTGACACATTGTGCTACACTAGGGAGGAGGGGTGCTTTCCCTCTCCCTTTATAGTGGCTGTTTTCATAAAAATGGGTTGTTGTTGTCCCTGTTTTTTTTTTTTTTTTTGAGTCAAGAATCAGGGCAGTTTGTGCTTCTGGTACTTTATTTTTGTGTTTAAAAGAGCAGAAATTTGTCTTATGTACACATATGTCAGAACCATTTTGTTTTGAGCATACACGAATGTCACCAGCTTTTCGTAGTCTTTTACAAATAAAGTCTGGGATTAAATGTTCTGGTTCCCGTACCCCGTGGGCGGACGAACCTGCAAAATTGTGGAGCGGGCCCGGTTCGTCAGGCCCGCTTCTGTCTCCCGTCCCGGCTCGTTGAGGAAGTCCTCGGCGGAGCCTCTTGGCGAGGAACGAATCTGTTCCTGCTCCAGGACTGACTGACCTGAGATGGACCTGCTACGGGTCTCTGCCGCTGCTCCCCATCGTAAGCTGGCCGTTTTTACGAAGGGCGGCGCGTGGCTGAGCGGTGTCGAGGCTTGCGCGGGTCTGCTACCGCTGGTGTCTCGGGGTGGGGTGGGGGCCTTTCTTGGCATCCCCTCACGTAGTGCCTCAGCTTGCTTCCTTTGCTGTTCCAGCCTGCTTTGGATGCATTCCAGGGCTCCCCCGAAGTGTCCCGTGGGCTCTATCGGGTGGTGAAGAAAGGGGAAACGTTGGCTTCTGGCAGGTCCGTCAGAGTGAGCCACAGGTGTCATTGCGCGATGACCGCTGTCCCAAACATGTGGAGCACAAAGTCAGTCGCCCTGCGGACCTCCTCCAGGATATCATTTGTCGCCTTCTTACTTATGGTTACTTGGAGCTCCTGGAGCTTCCCTGCCAGGTACGCTTGCATTAAGGCTGAGGCATTTAACGCACAGGCCGCGAGGCCCTGGGCTCTGTAGCATTTGTCGAGCTATGCAGCCGAAGCGCGGCAGGCTTTGCTGGGCAGAGTTGGTTTTGCTCCCGACGTCCTGGGGGCCAAGTGAGCCGCCAACGTGTCCTCCATTTGTGGGATGTTGGCAATTCCTGCTGCCTCCATTCCGGCAACGTTGAGGAACTGAGAGAGCGGCAGAAGCATGGGAGCTCTGGGTTCAGCCCAGGTGCGGATGAGCTCAGTGAGAAAATCAGGGAAAATCGACATCCTGTGTCTCATGGCCGACTGCTGCTTCGCGTAGAAGTAGGTGCCCGCCAACCTCGTAACCTGTTGGCGAGGTGGGGGTTCTGGCCAGGCAATCTGCAGTGTATCCGCCGTCCTGCGGCACAATTCGAACAGGGCGGGGATGGACGCCTCTGTCTCTGGCAGAGCTGCCGTCGGGTTCTGGGGAAACTCGTCATCTTCATCCTCGTTGACGGCTTCTTCGTCTTAAATCTCCCCGGAGGCTGTTAGCGAGAGCTCGTCCGCATTCATCAGGCCTCGTGTGTCGAACTCAGCTGTCGAGTCTCCGACGGGTGCCGCCATGTCCATACTGTCCCCCCATTCGACCTGTCCACTGTCCTCCAGATCAATGTTCTCGAGCTCCGGCGTGGGAGTGAGCAGTTCTGTGAGGTCCGGGTCACGTATTGGCGCGGTGCCGCCCATGGCCTTGGCCACGATGTCTACGCAACGCTTCCTCATGGACTCTGTCATCTGGATGCAGTGCGAGCAGGAGTCGGGGGATTCCAGCGCTGTTTTAGCGTGCAACATCCCCAGGCAGACGGGACAAGCCTCGTGGGTGTCTGTCACCAAGAGGGAGTAGCCGCACCCGCTGGGGCAGGCACGTGAGCTAGGGCTCGCTGGCCTGCTGGTCCTTTTAGAGTTTTTTGCTTTTTGCTTTCCTTTCTCGGGCGCCATGGCTGAGAAAGCTGTAGCTTGTTAGCTGTGCTAACGATGTCCGAAGACGTCTCCTTCGTCGCGCCGCTTTTGCTGGCTAGCCTGCTACTCGTTAGCAGGGTAGCGGTGTGACGCAGTTAGCGCCGTCAAGCGAAGCCGTCTGCGAAGAGAGAAGAAAAAACCTTGAGGTTAAATAAAAGATGCTGGACTAGCTTTCGCTAGCCCAGCCACACGTAGGAATTTTCTCTGTGCGCTCAGAGTAGGGAGCGAGCTCACCAGAGAAATGTAGCTACAGAGAAGTCCCGCGAAGTTCAGGTATAAGCGAGGTGAAGGGCATAAAAGAGGACGAAGGATGGGCGTGCGCGTCTTTATACCAAGATGGCGGGGCCTCTGTGGTGACGCTGACGCCCACCTGCCGTAAAGGCGTGATTGTATTACTTCAGGTAAACTGCGCGGGGGCGCAATTCCCATAGTCATATGTTGCACCGAGCGGACTGACTGATAAGGTAACTGAGAACAGCGGGGCGGGCGGTGGTAGACTCCATCACCGCCCGCCCCACTGTTCTCAGCCTTGTTTTTTAGGTGCTGCATGTCTTTCACGTTTGCAGCTTAATAATAGTTTAGGTTTTCCTATATTTGCAGTATGATAAATGGTAGGAGCATAAATATATGCCCGTTGTTTTTTTGTTTTTTTTTTGTAAATAATAAATTATGTTTATTTGAAAAAAAAGTGTGAATATGAAATAGTATCTTGAGTTCGTATGACGTCATTGACTAGTCAACGTTGACTCAACTTTTATCATGTTAAAGGTGCTATATGTAATTTCTGGAACACGCTGGAACTTAGGAAAATTTTGAACAGAGACACGTTTCTGGTCCCTCTCCCTCAGAGCCATGGCTCTGCTTCCTCTTGCTCTCGTTGAAATTCAGCTCTGCTTCAGAATGCTCCGCCTCCACTGCATGTCCTGTCAGCCGCTGCGAAGTTCTGTGTTTATATGTTAATAAAACGTTCTAAAAAATAAAATAAAAACAGGGAGCGCTGGTCCAGCACACCAGAACTCCATGAAATCTGCAGAGCCACGCGCAGCCACGTTGGACATGAGTTTAATTAGCTCGTGACAAATTAATTCATTTCCTCAATGTTTCTGTCATGAGTCAGTGGAGGAGGAAGCGATCACTTGACTTTTGGCAAAAAACAAAAACAAAAAAAAAGTCCAGATCAGGGATGAAGAAGGGGAATTTAATACATTTGTGTCACATACAAAACAGTTTTGCATCGCTTTGCAATACTTTGAACGAGAACCTGCGCGGCCGCTGCGGGCTGGGACAGGCGGCGTGTGTTAGGAGCGTGAGAAGCTCTGTTTTTATTGGCTGGTTAAAAAATCTGTTTTTATTGGCTGGTTAACGGCGGGTCACTGTGGCTTTTTAGAAATGCTTTTAGAGAAGCAAGGGGACAATAGTTTTTTTCAGAGATTACTTTGTCTAACATCAGTCTGTCAGGAGATAGTGACAGAGTGAAGAAATGTGTTAAAAATATATTTTTAGACAACTTACAGACTGCACTACAGAACTGCAGACTGCAGCTTTAAAGTCGACTTTAAAAAATATGTAGTACAACCCCTGTCAGACACAGGAAGTGGCAGTAAGCACTGGTTCACTATGGTGGCAGAGCACGGACCGCAGTTTATTTGAAAGTAATTTGCATTCAGTTTAGCAGATAAACTGCTGATTTTGTTTTGTTCACATTTATTTAACAACCATTAAGTTTACTAAAATGTCCTTGCAGAGTTCAGGTACCTGTTGTGTTTGCGGCTGCACAAATAACCAGACCAAACTAAATCAGTGGCTACAAGAATAGTGTCTTCAACGCGGACCCAAAACAAAAAAACAGTTTTCCTGTGAAAAGCCTTATAGTTTCCATCGACTACTTACAGATGAGGATTTAAGAAGAATGTGGCTGAAAATGTGAACTTGAAGAGACCACCCAAAATGCTGTACGTTTGCTCATTTCACTTTGTTGACAAACAGCTGATGGAGGAAAACCTGCATCCTACCGTACTTTGTGTCTGGACTACGATAAACCACAGGAGAGGAGACTCAGGATCCTCAGAAGGATCGAAAACAGTGTGACAAGAACATCAGGCATGGTTTTATGTAGGGCACAGCGTTATTGTATTTCTTCATCTTCGGTTTTATGATTTGCTCTTTAATTAACCCAAGCTCTGTGATGGAGGACCTTCGGTTGGGCTCTATGTCTGATTTAAAAGGTAAATGAGATTGTGTCCCCTCTCTTTTAACAAAACGACCAACCTTATAAGATACTACAAAGTAATACACCTCAGAGCTTTTCAGGTTGTTCATAACTTCACTGTCAGAAGAACTGAGCCATTGAAGTACCTAAATATGCTAGATGTAATCTGCAGCCACTTCTTCAGGTCGCCCTGCATCCCTCATCCACAGCAGGCAGCAGTATGATTATACTGTCCTGTTTGAGCTCTGACAGGTGGTGTTCCCACATGTTTAAATTAAATCCACATTGCTCTGAGAAACTACATTAACTCGTATTGTTCACACATGAACAAATGTCGGTTCTGATCCACGCTTGAAGTCGCACCCATAATTCACACAAGGAACCACAGGGGCAAAGAATAAGGAGGATAAAGAGTTGGCATTTGAACGCTAATGCAAGTCAAAAAGAAAAACAAGTTTAAAATTATTTTAAAACATTAAAAATCAAAGTTTAGATTTAGCTCTTTAATGTCTGTTTGAGATTTTATATCAAAATGAAAGTGATGTGAAACTGAGGTAAACATTAATCATTGAGTCCTGAAACCAGGATAATTGTAACTGTCCATGCAGTTCAGTGTCATTACTCCAAGATCTCTTCTCTGACAGACCTCTGAATACAGATAGCTTCTCATGTTCCTGATCGTCATCAATAAATAACATTACCACTGCAGCTGTTCTGTAGTAACCCCTGCTGTTAAATGTTCTCATCACCCTGCTAACCACAGACGTGTAGTCGTACAGCTGTTAAAAGTGTATGTACTAGAGCAAAGTGTGTGTGTGTCTGCACAATCTTCCAAGCACTGTGCGGTTTAAAATTTGACTATTAATGTATTTCTCAGTGATTTTCAACTGATTTAATTCTCATATCAAGTCCTGACGTTTCAACTAAATATGGAACCAGAAAGTGAAAACTGTCAAGAGTTTTGAAAATTAGATCATCTCAGTTTTTTATTTATTTAAATACTGTGATACTTTGAGTGAAATAATGTTTTGTCAGAAACTGAGGCAGTAAAACTGAAAATGAAATCCAACTCTTTAATTTGTTTATCACCAACTCAATCTGGCATTCACAACTGAACAGTTTAAAAGTTGCAGTTATTTAACTTGTGGCCGAACCTCCATCCTGATAGACGTGTGGGGACAACAGCGAGAACATGTTGCATTCAAAAAACAAATCATAGCTGTTGTGAAATAAAAATAAATTTGTCTTCGTGTTTTACATTTATTTTGAAGGAGTCTTTACACGGCGTTCAAAATTAGTTTTTCTCATAGAATGGTAAGGGTTTCCTGAGAGGTGGTACTGAAGGAATGCTTGGAGTTGGATCTGTTCTGGTGAGGCTGGGGGATGATAATATAGCTGGTGCCTCTTTGTCCTGTCAGTTTTACGACTTTGTAGAATATATGACTTGGGAGAAGTCCACTGAAAGCCACTCTCTGGCTCTGCATGTGTTTGTTCAGTTAGAAAGTAACAAGAACAGCTCTAAATATGTGAGTAGGGTATGATCTTTAATGTAATTTAATGTCCAGTTATACTAATTGGTCATTTAGTGGTCTACGAAAGTGTGTGTGTTTATAAGTACATTTATTTTAGTCATCGATGTGTCTCGATGCCCATCCCCCAGGGGCTTGGGGAGACCACCCGAGCAAGCTGGGGGGAGGCAGTGGTATTTCCTGTCTTCTGGCAATAAAGGGGGGACAACAGTCTCTGAAACAAAACCCCCACAGAAGGGTATAAAAAGTTTCGATCCTCCAACAGCAGGGCAGAAGTAAGCGCACGGATCAGGTTGTATGTTCTCCCTGTCCCCCTCTCTCCCCCCTGCTCCCTTCTTCTTCTTCTCTCTCTCTCTCTCTCTCTCTCTCTCTCTCTCTCTCTCTTTCTCTCACTGTCCACGTTTTTAAAACAAATGTAATGGATGTTAGGATAGAACAAATGTATTCTGTGACTTTTAACTTATGATTAATTAAACTGGTTTGGAACTTTAAGTGAGCGTCTGTCGAGTGTATCTCTCCTTTCTGTTCCAAAGTGAACCAAAAAACGAATTCTGGGGCGGATAAGTTTCAAGCCAACAAATGGAGGTTCCACCGAGATTGGTTGCACGCGCGGACAGGAAAGGATGAGCCGGAGTCCAGAGCACTGATCAGTGACCGGTCTACACAACAATGAGGTAAGCAGATTACCTGTTTCAACAAAAATCTGAAATTGGACATTAATAGGCAAATTTTAGCTCAGTGTATTGGACTCAGTAAGATAAGGAAATAAGACAAGTATACGTATACGTGAAGTAAATAATAATACCCAAGTCCCAGGTAAAAACACGCAATGGTCAAGCCTCCCAAATGCCGACGGGCGTTTGGAACAGAGGGGTCGGGGTTTTAGAATAAATAAATAATTTATTCGCCGCTGACCCTGTAACTCTGAGACCAAGTTTAACTGTAAACTTACTAGAGTGGTGACTAGTTTAAAACAGTGACAATTTAGACTTACTTATAATTCGAGATTAAATAAGTAAGGGCGGGACTGGGGGTGAGGAATTGAGGAAAACGCGCTGACTTTCGCTGATAAAATAATCCGAGAGTTCCACCTGGACCAGTTAAAAATAGAATAAAATTAGTCACAGAATACTAAATCCTTTTTTATG
This sequence comes from Garcialebias charrua, assembly GCA_038048925.1. NCBI lineage: Eukaryota > Metazoa > Chordata > Actinopteri > Cyprinodontiformes > Rivulidae > Garcialebias > Garcialebias charrua. The sequence goes on along the minus strand of JBBPBX010099238.1, from coordinate 572 downwards.
TTCTAAAATAATGGTTTCCTGCCATGTCACGTCAGCTTGCCTGCCTCACCTGGGTGACTTGTCTCTGCTCTCCAAACTGCACGTGGCTTTCTCTCTCTGCAGCGCTGTGCTGCTCTGGACCAGTGGCGGAGCTAGACTTTTATTGCTGGGGGGACCGAGAGGGGGCCAAAGCTATAAGTGGTCCACTTACTACGGCACAGTGGGAAAAATGGATTTATCCCAATTTTTTTGGGATTTGTAGACGCTATGAAATTTTGAAACAACATATTTTTCCCTTAAAATGATACAGGCTCTCAGTTTAAATTTTTGATCTGTGATCTAAATATTTTTAAGTTTAGAAACCAAGTGGTTTTCTAAACAGCTTTAGTGTTTGACTTTGTCCACACTCATAAAATACACAATGAAGTACCCAAAAAAAAAAAAAAAAATATATATATAATATAATAAAAAAAAATATATATATATATACCGGTAAACTTAAATGGTACATATCGCCCCTTGCTGCTTTGAGCATGTAACAGTCACAAGACCACATTGAAATAAGAAATATAAAATATGATAAAAATACATTT
>JBBPBX010099237.1:0-12561 GCA_038048925.1 Garcialebias charrua | reverse complement strand
TCAGTGACAATTTGTCCCGTAGGTAAACGCTCTGCACTGCAGCTGCTAAAACGACGTCAAGAATTTGGTGCAAAAACGCGAGAATGTACGCGAGAACGTAAGTTGGGGTGTGCGGCTGAACTGTCTGCGTACAGCACGCACGTACGGGCACGCGTATGGACGTATGCAGAGCTATACCCTTCAGGGCGCTTTACAGGAACATTCACATAGAAAAGACAATTAGTAAAGTTCTCTATGTAAGGAATCCAGCAGACAAGGTGAATCTTCCTCACAGTCTCCCATTCTGAGCAAGCACAGTGGCAACAGTGGAAAGAAAAAACTCCCTTTTAACAGGAATAAACTTCCATCAGAACCAGGCTCAGGACAAGCGTCCATCTGCTTTGACCGGCTGGTTGAGAGGACAGGAAGGAGAAACAAACACAGAATGGTCGGTCCAGATGAACCTGAAAGACAGAAACATGTTAGGATATAAAAAATAATTACAAATAGAAAACAGGTTGAGCAGAGTAAGTAAAGACAGTAGCAGAGAGAAGAAGTGTGGTCAGTTTGTCAAACTGGACAATGTGTCAGCCTCATGGACACAAACTGGAAGTTGGTTCCACAAGAGAGGAGCCTGACAACTGAAACATCTTCCTCCATTCTGCTGCTGGAAACTCTAGGAACCACAAGTAAACCTGCAGCCTGAGAGAGAAGTGCTCTGTTAGGAAAATATGGAACAATAAGATCTGTAATATAAGATGGAGCTAGGTTGTTGAGAGCTTTGTAGATTAGAAGTAAGATTTTGAATTCAGTTCTGGATTTGACAGGGAGCCAGTGGAGAGAAGCTAAAACTGGAGAGATGTGATCTCTCCCAGTAACTCCAGTTAAGACTCTGGCAGCAGCATGTTGGATCAACTGAAGACTTTTTAAAGTATTTGGACACCCAGATAACAAACCATTGCAATAGTCCAGTCTAGACGTGACAAATGCATGAACCAGTTTCTCTGCATCATTTTTACATGTTTCTAATTTTAGTGATATTATGCAGGTGGAAGAAGGAGGTTCAGGTCCAAAAACTAAAACCTCAGTCTTGTCTGTTCAAAATCAGAACATTTAGGATCATCCAGGTTTTTACGTCTTCAAGGCATGTTGTAGTCTAAGTCACTGACTTTTTTAATGCAGTTGGTTTTGTGTCCACTCCTCCTTGAATCTCCACCTTATTGTAAATGGTAAATGGAGCTTACTTATAGCGCCTTCCAGCCCCCAATGAGGGGCCCCAAAGCGCTTTACAGCACCAGCCATCCACCCATTCATACACCGGTAGCGGTAGTCTGCCATGCAAGGTGCTGCCAGTCCTACCAGGAGCAACTCGGGGTTAAGTGTCTTGCCCAGGGACACAACGACACATGGTGTGGGAACTCGGGATTCAAACCTTCCGATCGGGGGACGACTGCCATTACCACTACGCCATCTCGTTATTGTGGTGGAGTTATAGTGCACCTGAATGATCCTAGGAGCTCTGCTGTCAGGGGCAATTGTAATGGCCCCTGGTAGGGTCCCCTGAGGCAGATTGGTTCTAGGTGACAGGTCAGGCAAAAAGCGATTCAGAAGAATAAACTGAGGAGCTCTGTGTCCTTTACCGAGGCCCCATCCTGGAGCGAGGCCTCGGTGAGTGCCTGGTGACCGGGTCTCTACACATGGGGCCTGGTCAGGCTCAGCCCGAATGAGCAACATGAGTTTACCTTCCTGTGGGCCCACCACCTGCAGGAAGGGCCATGAGTCGGGGGCATGAATCCATGGGTCAGTGGCTGGAGGCGGGGCCTTGGTGCTCGACCCTGGTTTACCAAAGCTGCTCTTGGGACATGGAACGTGACCTCTCTGGGGGGGAAGGAGCCTGAGCTTGTGCGTGAGGTTTAGAGATATCGACTAGATCTAGTTGGACTCACCTCGACGCACAGCATGGCTCTGGAACTGATCTCCTTGAGAGGAGCTGGACCTTGTTCCACTCTGGAGTTGTCCACGGTGAGAGGCGCTGAGCTGGAGTGGGTCTACTCTTAGCTCCCCACTTGGTGTCTGTTTGCTGGAGTTTTCCCTGGTAGATGAGAGGGTGGCTTCCCTGTGCCTTCAGGTGGGGAGACAGGCTCTGACTGGTGTTTGTGTCTTTGAGCCGAACAATAGTTCAGAGTATCTGACCTTCTTGGCAGGAGGTGCTGGAAGGTGCACCAGCTGGGGGCTCATTTATTCTGCTGGGGGACTTCAATGCCCACGTGGGTAATGACAGTGTGACGTGGAGGGGCGTGATTGGGAAAAATGGCCTCTCTGATCGGAACCCAAGCAGTGTTCTGTTGTTGGACATGCTAGTCATAGTTTGTCCATCACAAACACCATGTTGGAACATAAGGCTGTCCATAAGTGCACTTGGAACCAGGACAGCCTAGGTCATAGATCGACGATTGATTTTTTTCATTCAACCTTTATTTAGGCAGGTTAATCCCATTGAGCCTCTAGGACTCGTTTACAAGAGAGACCTAGAAATATATATATACATACTTTGTATGTATACTCTAGAGCAGGGGGTGTCAAACATGCGACCCGCGGGCTGCATCCGGCCCGCCAGGGGTTTTTAGTCGGCCTGCTGATGAATCTGAATTATTAAAAAAAAGAATTGTGGCGATATGTCCCAGTTGGGTTGCCGTAGCCAGTATAGACTGAGCATGTGCAGTGTGTGTGTTTAGTTGTGAACCGAGCGTGACACGAGACGTTAACATGTCCTGCTATTAGCAGTTCAATAAAGCTGAGTTCGCCAAGCTACCTCGTGAGTCTACCGCCCGTTCTTCACAGAAGCAGCCGTTCATGACATGGTGTCAGAAGTGGCCGACAGGACGCCTTACTGAAGCCCCTTTCATAAGACAGGTCGGTCCGGCTTTTATGCGTGTTCAAGCCTCCAACGAGCATTCAGAAAACACGCAAACGCGGTTTGGCGGATTAAATTGACTCGCCTTTGATCCCCCTCTGACCCGCCACGGTTGATAGTGTCAGCCCCGGATCTGAGCCGCGCAGACCCACTTCTGAATGCAAGACGCACGATCCGCGCTCAAAATACAGATGCCATCAGTGTGCGACCGCAGTCAACAGGCAGATTTATATTAAAAATGACACGAAACCACTGTATAAACTAGTTTCGCTGTTTTTCCCCCTCTAGCAGCGGCACAACGCGCTGAGTGTGTGTGCGTGTGAGTTTGAATAGGTTCTATTTGGGGTCTCGTGAACACGTTTGTGTGTGTGTGCACGCGCGCAGCCAGCTGTCCCATTTATGTCAATGTCAATGTCAATTTTATTTATATAGCACATAAAAACAACCGAAGTCGACCAAAGTGCTTTACAGTTAAAAAAAATAAATAAAAACAGAGTAAAATGCATCTAGTGCCACTAAACATAATAAAGCTATCAGTAAATGCAACAACAATAAAATCTGCTCAAAATTTGATCTCACATTCTGCGAGGATCAAATGCCAAGTAAAAGAGATGAGTCTTAAGTGAAGATTTAAAAGTGTCAACAGTCTGAGCGCTCTTTACTTTCTCAGGTAAACTGTTCCACAGTTTTGGAGCAGCAACCGCAAAAGCCCGATCACCTCTGGATTTCATTTTGGATCTGGGGACATCTAAGAGAAACTGGTTGGTAGACCGGAGTGCTCTTACAGGAGTGTAGATATTAATAAGATCACATAAATATGACGGGGCCAGACCTTTTAAGATTTTAAAAACAAGCAATAAAATCTTAAAATCAATCCGATAGTGGACAGGGAGCCAGTGAAGGGATGCCAGGACAGGGGTTATGTGTTCATATTTTTTAGTTGAAGTTAAAAGACGAGCTGCTGCGTTCTGGACAGATTGTAAACGATGCAAAGATGATTTGTCTAAACCAACATACAGTGAATTACAATAGTCCAAGCGAGAAGTAATAAAAGCGTGAATCACCTTTTCAAGGTCTCTGAAAGAGAGACAAGACTTCACCTTGGCAATGAGTCTTAGCTGGAAGAAACCGGATTTAACTACAGCATTTATCTGTTTGTCTAACTTAAAAGCACTATCAAAAATAACTCCCAGATTCCTGACATTGGAGTGGCTGTATGAAGCCAAGGGGCCAAGAACATTTAGGGTGTTACATTTGCCAAAGCTGATGGCTTCCGTTTTATTTTCATTTAGATTTAGAAAATTAAGTTTTAACCAGATTTTAATGTCATTCAGACAGTCCAGGAGTGGATCCAGTGGAGTGACCCTGTCTGACTCAATTGGAAGATATAACTGTGTATCATCAGCAAAGCAGTGAAAAGGAATGTTGTGTTTTCTAAAAATGGACCCCAAAGGCAACATGTACAAATTAAAAAGCAGTGGACCTAAAATAGACCCTTGAGGGACTCCACAGATCAAAGGAGCTGGAGATGAAGAACAGTTCCCTAAATGAACAGAAAAACTTCTGTCAGTCAGGTAGGATCTAAACCAGGATAAAACTGTGCCTTTGATACCGACCACGTGTTCCAGTCGTGACAACAAGATGTTGTGGTCCACAGTATCAAAGGCAGCAGAAAGGTCTAAAAGCACTAAAACAGCAGATCCTCCTGCATCAACAGTTAAAAGAAGATCATTAAAAACTCTTAAAAGTCTTTAAAAAAAATCATTTATTACTGAGGAAATATTTAAAATAACACGACACGACAACTTGTACATATCTGTCCCACAAAAAATACGTTGCGGTTCAGTTCTGCTCAGCTCCACGCCTCTTTGAAGCCGCGCTGCAGCTGATCATATGAACACGTTTCTTTGAGCGGGACATGCCCGCCTTCAACTGTTGTCTTATGAATGACCTGGGGAGGGTTAAATCCGGACTGGTCTGTGCGGGAATAGCGCGGGTTTGATTTATGAAAGGGGCTTGAGTGAGTTACTGAGTTAAATGGCAAAGTTCGGTCCACCGGAACCTTTCGACTTCTCGCGCCTGGCAGAATGGCCGATGTGGCGTCGTCGCTTTGATCGCTACAGAATAGCGTCAAAGCTGGACGGAGAGGTACAAGTCAACACGCTTCTTTATGCCCTGAGAAGAGAGGCAGAGGCTATTTACGACTCGTTTGTGTACGAGAGAGTAAATGTGGCGGCTGATGAATATGAAGAAATCGAGGCGACACATCCTGAGTTAGATTACACGACGGTAATGGCGAAATTCAGCGACCATTTTGTGCCAAGAAGAAATGTTATTCACGACAGAGCTTGCTTTCATAAAAGAGTGCAGAAAGCTGGAGAGCCTGTTGAAGCATTCGTCAGAAGCTTATATGAACTAGCACAAAACTGTGAGTTTGGAGGCACAAAAGATGAACAGATTCGAGACAGAATTGTGATTGGAATACTGGACCGCAGTATTTCTGAAAAATTGCAGTTGGAGGCAAACCTCACGCTGGAACGAGCTATTCAGATAGCGCGCCAAAGTGAACAAATAAAGCAGCAGAGTGCTAGCTTGCGTGTCGAGCACATGGTCGACGCAATGAGTCAAGGGGGACGCCATTTTAAAACTTCAATGAGCGACAACGACACAAGATGGCGGCGAAAACCGGAGCCCAGTGAGCCCAAAGACCCCTTCACATGTTCACGCTGTAATAGACAACATCGAAAAACGCAGCCATGTCCAGCAAAGAACAAGAGGTGCCATAAATGCAATAAATTGGGACATTTTGAAATAGTCTGCAAAACAAAAATAATGAAAGAGGTGACAGTAGTTTCTAACAATTCAGTAGAGAGTGACGACGTGATTTTTCTTGGAGCAGTAACTAATGTAAAGCCAGCTATAATAGAACAGCCAGATTCAGAAAGTGAGTGGCTTGTAGAATTACCTATAATTGGCTGTACGGTCAGATTTAAAATCAACACAGGTGCAGATATAACAGTGATGTCGCTGACTACAGGAAACCCTCGAGTTACGACACCTGCGACCTACGGCAACGCGGACTTACGACAGGCCTCTTTGAAAGAATGCCGTCGACATACGACCGAAAAAACGGACTTACGTCAGAAATACATTATAAGTATGTAATCGAGATACGGCAAAAAAAGTGCGTCATTACGGCAAGCGGCAAGGTGGGGGAGGGCTACAGTGCCTTGAGTGTTCATGGTTGATTCATGGTTGAGCACTGGCTAAGCAGTTCCATCTGATCCAGGTTTGAACTTGAGAAAAACATCAGTGTCTACCTACACTTCAGTCAAAGTAAGGACATTTTGTTTCCTTGTTTCCTTTTTCTGCTGCTTCTAGCTTTTTTAGAGTTCATGGACTTTTTCATGCACATGGACTGCACACAAACACCACATGGACTGCACTGGTTTCAAAAACATGATGGTTGCAACATGTTTCTGATGATTTGGCTGATTTGGTGCATGATTGGTGCATGGGAGTTCCTTATCATTTGCTGCATTTTGATGTTAACAGCTGCTGCTCAAAGAGAAGTGTTCATGTTTCATGGTTGAACTCATTTGCAGATTATGGCTGAGAACTGTTCAGGAAGAGATTTGTATTTTGTATGCTTTGTCTGTGCTGAAAAAAACATTACTGTACAGTACTTTACCTGTACAGTACATGCTGTACTGGTTTTGTGTGTTTATGGATGAATGTGTGGTATAATGTGTTATCTAAGTGTTTGTAAATAAAGTTCTGTGCATGTTTATGGCACAGGATGTCCGCTTGTTCATTCTCATGCCGTTAAATGTGTGTGCGGCGCTCCGTTAACGGTATAGCCTCGACCTACGTCAGAAATGCGGACCTACGACAGGCACGTGTTTTTGGTCCGCGAGATACGACAGAATCGACCTAAGTCACACCCGTAGGTCCGGATCCCTGACGTAACTCGAGGGTTCCCTGTACATTTAATAGACTGCTAAAGAGCCCAAGATTAGTCACAGAAGGTAAAATGCCACTGGTCACCAGCCCAGGAGGCGAAGTCCACTGTGTGGGCAGGTTTATGGCCACAAGTCAGTTTAAAGGACAGAAATACAGTTTCTGGGTCACAGTCATAAAGGGACCCTATGCTCATAACCTGTTGGGAGGTAGTGTAGCTAGGAAGATGGGTTTAGTCAGGAGAATTAATAATATTAATACAGACCTCTTAGAGGATGTTTTTGGAGAAATAGGCCTGCTAAAATGCGACCCGGTAAAAATAGAACTGAGAGCAGATGCAGAGCCCTACAGCCTGACAACGCCACGACGTGTCCCATTTCCTCTCCTTTCTAAGGTTGAGGCAGAACTGAAAAGAATGCTAGATTTGGGCGTCATAGAAGAGGTTACTGAGCCTACTGATTGGTGCGCCCCAATGGTTCCTGTTGAAAAGAAAAACAGTGGCCAAGTAAGAATTTGTGTGGATCTAAAACGCTTAAACAAAGCAGTGAAAAGAGAGCGTTACATTTTACCAACTTTGGAGGACATTGCCCCAAAGCTGGCAGGAGCTAAGGTGTTTTCAACCTTAGACGCGTCATGTGGTTTCTGGCAGATCCCTCTGGATGCAGAGAGCAGAAAACTGACAACATTTATAACCCCCAGTGGTAGATTCTGTTATAAGCGGCTACCATTTGGAATCACGTCAGCCCCAGAAATCTTTCAAAGACAGTTGTCCACACTGTTAAGTGACCATGAAGGTGTTGTCGTAGTCATGGACGACATTCTTGTTTATGGACAGACTAAAGAGGAACATGACAACCACCTGAATGCAGTTTTGAAAACCATCAAAAACAGCGGCTTGAAGCTGAACAAAGCAAAGTGTCATTTCAGCAAAGCAGAAACTCGTTACTTTGGTCACATCATCAGCGGTGAAGGAATAAAACCAGACCCGACGAAAGTGGAAGCCATCACAAAGATGCAGAGTCCCACAAATGTGGAGGAGCTCCGTCAGGTCCTGGGCCTGATTAACTATGTGGGGAGATTCCTGCCAGACCTCTCCACCAAGCTACACCCGATCACCAGTCTGCTACGACGAGAGAACAAGTGGGTATGGGACGACACACAAGAACAGGCGTTTAAAGTTGTTAAAGCCATGTTGGTGTCAGCCCCAGCTCTTGCATATTATGATGTGTAGTGGGCATGACCGTGTCCACTTTGATACACCTGTGTATTTTTGAACTGTTCCAGAGATGACCTTTACTGACCTCTCAGTAAAGCAAGACATTTACTACAAATTATTCCATTAGTTGTAATCTGAGAACATAGTCACCAAAAGAGACTATTTCTATCTTTGATTTTAGGCTGATGTGATCAAAAGAATAACTTTTGTCATTTTCATGATGTGTGCTTTTAAGCTGTGTTATTCTGTAAGAGTTAAACTGTGTTCACTGCTGTGTTAAAGTTGAAGTCTCGGGTCAGAGAGACCCGGCCGTTTTGTTTAGAAAGGCAGAAGACAGTTAATCTGTTGTTTTATGAGAAGGGCTCCAGCACGCTCGGTCTTTCCTAAACAATTTCACTCTGCTCTGAATTTCACCTTGAATCTTGATAACAACAAGTGAACTCTTCGCTGGTCCACGGACCAATGAAAAAGACACAAGTCTCACTCCTCTCATGATCTTCTTTTAAGTTCTAAGCTGTTGCTGAAACGGAAAAGTTTGCTGGGAACTTCAAGATGAGAGGTCGTCCCAAAGTAGCTGGATGAACTCAGTCACACGCTAAGGACAGTCATTCAGTTAAGGACTAATAACACGTTTGTTATGAGTCCACTCCGAACGAGCGTAAGCTCAAAACTTTGTTTATTCCTTCCTGGAATAAGTTTATCTTGAAGTCAGAGGCCAGGAGCTGACGCATTTTCTGATGACCAACGCGAAACCAGGAGACGTTGAAAACGTAAACTAGAACCAGCTCGGACGAACTGGGCCTGAAGGACTCTGTGCATCTGAAAGGCTGGTGTCATTTCTTTATCAGACTCGTCGTCGAAGGTAAAGAGCTGTTTACAAACGTACCTGGATTTTAGCAGAAGTCGGATGGGAAGTGTCACTTTTGGTAACATGCTCAAGACAATTTCCTGTAAACCATCTCTCCATCTTTCCTCCTATTCCCTTATCCCTCTCAATCTATCTGGAAACTATATTTAAGCTAAAGAACCCTCAGACTAAATATGTTTAACATCCAGTATTGAAGTCTGTTGTGTTACATTCAAGTGTGCTGACGTGTTAAAGATAAGAAAGTGAAATCATGTCAATCAAGTGTAATGGTGTTAATTTAGTTGATTTATTTTAAATAAATGATAGTGTCTTTGACATATCAAACTAAGTTAACGTCTCTGTCACTTAATGGCTTTATTTATTTATCCATCACAAAGATCACAGAAATATTGGGTAAACTGAAAAAGAAAAGAATCCGTGAAATTACTATTCAATCTGAATGAGTAAATTAATTAAGGTAAAGAGGTCAATATTAATATTGACCTCCTCATAATCCTTTACAGATGCAAGTAGAAAAACTGTTATCATCGCAGATGCAAGCAGCTACGGCTTAGGAGCAGCTCTACTACAAGAACACGAGGATGGATTAAAGCCCGTGGCATTCTGCTCCCGCACGCTGTCTGAGGCTGAGAGAAGATACTCTCAAATCGAAAATGAGTGTTTAGCAGGTGTGTGGGCGTGTGAGCGATTTGCACGCTACATTCAAGGAATGGACAGTTTCGTTCTGCAAACAGACCACAAACCACTTGTACCACTCATAAACACTTATGACCTGGACAAAGCCCCTCCAAGGTGCCAGAGACTCCTGATGCGGCTTTTAAGATTCAACGTGGAAGCAGAGCACGTTCCAGGCAAACAGTTGGTAGTAGCCGACACCCTATCCAGGAGGCCACAGAGACATGTGAGTGATGAGACTACAGATCACATTGTACAGGCACATGTTGAATCAGTTATGGTGAATGCACCAGTCTCATCCCAAAGACTCTCAAGGATCCGTGAGGCAACTCAGCACGATCACGAACTGCAGCAGATTATAAAGTTCATCAGGAACGGATGGCCGCCAAGAACAGCGATGAACTCATCTCTTCATCGTTACCATTCATCACGAGCACATCTCTCAGAAGCTGATGGTTTGGTGTTATTCGAGGACCGGCTGGTCATTCCTTCTGTGGCGGCCGTGGTGTAGTGGTAATGGCAGTCGTCTCCCGATCGGAAAGTTGGCGGTTCGACTCCCGGGACCCGCACCATGTGTCGTTGTGTCCTTGGGCAAGACACTTAACCCTGAGTTGCTCCCGGTAGGACTGGAAAGCACCTTGCATGGTAGTCTGCCGCCACCGGTTTATGAATGTGTGTAGCATTCAATATATGTGTAGCACTTTGAGATTTTCAGTAATGAAAAGTGCGTTATAAATTGAATTAATTATTATTATTATTATTATTATTATTCTGCGCAGAGAGCTGAGGTGCTGTCAGAGATACACAAAGGACATCAAGGACTAACACGGTGCCGAGCACGCGCCAGGATGGCAGTGTGGTGGCCGAGCATCAGTGCTGAGATTAAACAGACAACATGTAAATTCTGCATTGAACACAAACCAACACAGAGGCACGAACCTCTCCTGACTTCTACTCTACCAGGGGGGCCCTGGCAGCGCATAGCAGCAGATCTGTGCGAGCATGAGAGTAAGAATTATCTCATTGTAACGGACTATTATTCCAGAGACATTGAAATAGTTCGTTTGTCTTCCACATCGAGTCGTGAAGTCATTAGTCGACTCAAGAGCATGTTCGTGAGGTGGGGAATTCCACTGGAACTGGTGAGTGATAATGCAACTCAATTTACATCCAGTGACTTCCAGGACTTTTCCAGAGAGTATGGATTTGTGCACGCAACTTCCAGCCCCCACTACCCTCAGGCGAACGGTGCTGCCGAACGAGCGGTTCAGACTGCAAAGAACATTTTGAAGCAGCCTGACCCCCATCTGGCCCTGATGTGCTACAGAGCAACACCTAGTGCTGCTACAGGTGTGAGCCCTGCACTACTGATGACGGGAAGAGAAATCAGAACCACACTTCCAGTGCTGGAGAGCAAGTTGAAAGCTGCTCCAGTGGACAGACATGAGATTCAACAAAAGGACAGACAGACAAAGGAAACCTACAGGTTCTTCCATGATCGCCATCATTCTGCACAACCACTTCCTGCACTACAACCAGGACAAGACGTCAGGATAAAACTGGATGGTGAAAAGAGTTGGAAAACCCCAGCAAAGGTCATCGGCAAATGCCATGAGCCAAGGTCGTATATGGTGGAAACGGAGAATGGAGCTGTATTAAGACGGAACCGGAGACATCTGCAAGCTGTCCCACTTCCCACAGATCAACCAGATCAGCTACAACCACCTGATTCTCCAGTGACACTGAACAGTAGCTTTCCACCTGAAGACAGTGCTGATTCTGCGACCAGAACTCCTGAGCAGAGACATATGGGTCCAGAGGTGGAGCGCTCAACTCCACAAGGTTCACAGGTGACTTCCAGGGGGAGGGTAATCAGAATCCCTCTAAGGTACCGAGACACTTAATGACTAAAAAAAAAAGGATAAAGTGAAGTTGACCTGTGTAGTTTGTATGTATAAGTGTGAAACATAGACCTGTGTACCCTGATGCATGCTCAATAATCCAGGTAGAAAAATCTAAAAAAGCTAAGTCTGGTCCTCTGGACATTCACATTTTGAATGTCCAGAGGACCAGACTTAGCTTTTTTAGATAGACCTGTGTAGTTTGTATGTATAAGTGTGAAACATAGACCTGTGTAGTTTGTATGTATAAGTGTGAAACATAGACCTGTGTAGTTTGTAGGTATAAGGGTGAAACATAGAGTTCTGAAGTGTGGGTAAATAGTAACTGGGAAAATGTTTAGTTGTTCACCGAATTAATAGGAACAGCAACTATCGAGGGCAGAATAATCCCTACGTTGCTGTGGACCGAGGGCAGTCTACCCCAACGTCCTAGTGTTCGGATGTTATATACAGGGTAGTTTAGAATAGTTTAGAAACATGTGTGTTTCCTGTTAAAAGGGGGAGATGTGGTGATATGTCCCAGTTGGGTTGCCGTAGCCAGTATAGACTGAGCATGCGCAGTGTGTGTGTTTAGTTGTGAACCGAGCGTGACACGAGACGTTAACATGTCCTGCTATTAGCTGTTCAATAAAGCTGAGTTTGCCAAGCTACCTCGTGAGTCTACCGCCCGTTCTTCACAGAAGCAGCCGTTCATGACAAGAATAAACGCTATTTTCTTAAAAATATGCAGTTCCTATGTTGTCCGCTATAGAGGCGCTGTGTTTTAGTCAGTTCCTATGTTGTCCTACTCAAACCGGCTGCCTCTAGGACCCAGGGGCGCTGTGTTTTAGTATGGGAGACGCAGCAGATAGCAAGCGGAGGCTCTGCTCACTTTCCATGTTCTTGGCCTCTTGGCATTATATACATATATATACATATATATACATACATACAGTATATATACATACATACATATACATATAGATATATACATATATATATACATATATATATACATACATATATATATATATGTATACATATATATATACATACATATATATATATA